>JAVANC010000005.1:42501756-42681332 GCA_033319125.1 Parnassius glacialis
TTTTTTATATTTAATATTTAATACCCATGGAATGTCAAGGGGTAGTGATAAGCATTAGAAAATCCATAAATATCTTTTTGTAGCGTCCGAATAAAGTTATATGAACAAGGGCATACGACGTTTAAAAAACCCTCTGCAAGCCAAAAGGGCCATACACGTAAATTAATATAAATATATATCATCGTCATGATCAGTCTACGGCAGTTCACGGCTGGACATAGGCCTCTCCCAAAGAGCACCACTTAGCCCGATCTTCGGTTTCACGCATCCAGTGGTATCCAGCCACTTTGCGCAAATACTTAACTACATACCGTTTACTAGGGTACGGTCTGCGAGAGTCTATGATACGTCTACAATAATTATCACTTCTGCGACAAGCGTGATTATCCATTGCCATTGGTTCTCCGGCGGATTTCTTCATTATAAATTTAAAAAAATGTTGAACAAAGTCTCAATAGAAAATAATTTAAATCATGAACAAAAACTTAGTTCAATAAATATTATCAGATTGTTAAAACCAAACAACACATACAATAACAATATACTTATTATAATTTATTTATATCTATTCGCCGAGTTTCCACATTTTCTTTTTGGGAATAGTGTTGCATATATAGAATTCCCTCAAGGATTGCAAGTGTTTTTTTTTACATATTATAATTTGTAACCTTAGTGGAAAAGAGCGTAGTCAAATTGAATAATTGTGATACCTTATAATTATTTACGCGAATAGTACACTCCATACTAAATAAAATTCGCTTGTAGTCGTGCGCTTTTTTCAAAAAAAGTTTACGTACGATATTTAAAATATATTGATTATCAAATTGTCATTCTAAATGAATATATTCAAAAGAGAAACGTTAGATATTATACTGAAATAGAGCGAAAATTTAGGGCGAAAACTGTGCGTTTTCCGATAGGCTTACGTTTTGATGTTGTCGATCATCGTTTTTTTTCTTTATTTATTTGGGGATTTACGTTTGTGAACATGTCAATCCCATTTTAACTAACTATTAATCTACACACTTACCATTAATCTGCACATATTCAATGCAATATCCAAAGGGGGGTTAAATATTTATTCGCCGCGCATAATATGGCGTACAAAATATTAAGACAACAAGCAAAACAAAACAAATTATAAACACACAAACACATTGGGTTGCAGCAACGAAGAGGCAGGTTTCGGGACTGATTTGGAGGTGACACGTACTCTCAGAATCTATCAAATTTACAAGGGATGTTGTGAATGCATGACGGGAACGATGGATCACCTTTTTGTAATACCGTTATGTAGAATGCCTTGCGCAATACCCATACATATAATCATCGTGTACTTTCTCAAAATACGAGTAATTCCTTTGTTCTTTCGATCAATATTTGATATTTTGATATTATATTATCATATTTTGATTTCAGATTCGTATAGTTGATTTTTGTTGTTGATTTATAACTATCGATTACCGGCTTCTCTTGCTTTTTAATACATTCAAAGATTAATTACACACCATCGTCGTCATTACAGCCCAAAACAGCAACATTTAATTATAGTTATGAGTTGTTATAAATAATGAATAATGATAAATTATTTATTATTATTTAATTAAATAATAATAAATAATAGTACTCCCCCAATTAAAATTACCATTTTTATTGAATTATTTTAATTTTTCATTATTTTTCATTTACTATGCATTTAAATAACATGCTATAAAGAGCAAAATTTATGTTCATAAAATTGACTTGATGATGAAGTAACATTCGTATGTAAGAATTAATATGCTATGACAAACAATAATGCTTATGTACCATTTTCAATTATCCATAATGTGTTATCAAAAATACCTGATCGTGGCTTATGTATAAGAAATAGACATATGGTATCGCTGATTTGTTTTTAGATGGAATAAATAAAAATATTTTTTAATAAAAAATAAATAAATAAAGTAGTTCCGGAGTGATTTTTCAATAAATATTAAGGCTAGCTAACAGTATGTCCTAATACTAGATAACCCAAACTATTCTTCATGAATATGACTCTCATATACAAAAAGAATTGTTTATATCAGACTCGTAGTTCCAGAGATTTGCATGTTTAATCAAAGAAAAAATGTCTTCCGCTTTATTATATTAGTAATAGATTGTCATATTATCACTCTAGTAACATTTTAAAATAAGATACCAAAATAAAAATTCTAGATTTTATTTTCAACAATCATTTGATAACTTGTAATGATATTGAATCCTCAAGCACCCATATATATGGGTTACCTAAAATACATAAAGAACAGCTTCCTATTCGTCCAGTTGTATCATATATAGGTGCACCAGCTTATTTTCTTGCTAAAAAGTTAAACTTCCTTCTGCGGGAGAAATCTGGATTCAATCCAACTTACGGCCTTAAAAATAGTTTAGATCTCATTTCCAAGATTAAAGATATTCGTAGTCCTCCTAAATCCATGTTGTTATCTTTAGGCGTTGATAGTCTTTTCACAAATTTCCCATCCCCAGACTCTTTGCGTATACTCGCAGATTTCTTTAATAAATGTCGTCTACATCCCAGGGAAACAAATGATCTTCTAAACTTAACGTCTCTCTGTATGAAACAAAACTATTTCCGGTTTAATAACGACTTCTATCTACAAAAAGAAGGGCTAGCCATGGGTTTCCCTCTAGGTCCTCTTATGGCGGACATTTTATGGATAATTTTGAAAAACAACACATATTTGTCAATCAAATTATCTTAGATATGTAGACGACATAATTATTTGCTCGACTGGCACAAAGAGGCAACTGGAAGTTTTTCTTAATAAAATTAATAAAATCCACGACAAAATTAAATTTAACCTTGAATTGTAACAAGATTGTCTCCTTAATTTTCTCGACTTAACAATAATAAGAAAAGAGTCGTTACATGAATTTCAAATTTATCGAAAGCCAACTCATACTAACACGGTCATTCCTGCGTCATCATGTTATCCGTGGCAACATAAATTAGCCGCTTTTATTGTTATATTAATCGTTTGTTTATTGTGCCATTAAGTAAAGAAAATTATTTGAAAGAGCTTAATGTGATTTATCAAATTGCAAATTAGAAAGAAACTTACTGAGAAATTTAAGAAAATACAAAGACAAAACATGTATCTAAAGAAAAAATTTGCTTCTTACAAATCAATTGTACAAAATTTGAAACATAAATTGGGTCTCAACTTAAATCCTGAGATTGATTTAATGGCTAAAGCAGAATCGATGGTTACATAAATCTTGAATGAAAAAGCATAAACACATCACATTATTTATTATACACTGCATGCACCTTACGTAAATTCGCATTTATTTTACACTATTATTCACTAGTTGCGTATAAATACGTTAGAGAACGTGTAGTTGCTGAAAATGGAAAAATATTTACCATTTTCAGCAACTATTGAGACGACTGGGCTGGGATATCTCGTTTTCAGTAAAAAAAAATCTGCGATTCTATTTACTAACCATATTAATCACAGCAGCATCAAACTGCTATTTGAGGCTGGTATTCCGTGAGAGCCTGCTCCTTCATAGAAGGCTTCCCAAAAAAAAGGAGTTTATTTATATGGTATTTATTTTATTATATTTAACTATAATATCTAGTTTTTGTATAAAATGTACTTATATTAATTATAAGGAACTGATAACGATTTCCTTTGTGTAACTTCGGCAATAATTATTCCCACTTTACTTATTGACTTTTAATATCGTACACTTTATAACAGGTGCGGCGATGAATACAAATGAGATTTTTGGGATATAAAATTACCAAAAACGGGATACTCAGTAGCCCAAATTCTGTTTTATTGTACTATGAATAATAAGTTAATTGTAATATCGTTCGAACTTAAATGTTATGCAGATTTTCATTGCTAAAATTATATAGTTATATTTCATTGTTAAATTTAAATTCAAATTCATTTATTTGCCAGAACGTAGGTGTACAATAAAGTATGATCTTAAATTATATCTAATGGCCCATTTACATTCTACCACTACATATGGTGTGCAAATATTTTACAGGTACATGCAAAAAATTATTCAAACAATGAAAAAAATTAATAGAAATTCAAATGTGTACGTTTATGATGATTAAAAACAAATTAATTAACTGGAGTCAAAATTATAATGTCAATTCAAACGATACATTTTAAAATGTTAGATTATTTAGTTAGGTATACATGCAATTTTTTATGGGATAAGGGTGACAAACGAGCACACAGTCCACCTGATGGTAAGTGCTTGCTGCGGCCCATAGACATCTATATCTATCCTCTATTACAAATCAAAATGTAGATGCGTTGTCACCCGTGAGGACTAAGATGGAATGCCTCATTTCCAGTAAAAAGGGCCTCCGGCCACCTGCACTCACCAAGCGAAACGCAGAGGTAAACCTCTACTTCACGCTGGTTTTCTGTGAGGTAGTGGTACCACCCCGGTTCGAGCGGGCCCATCCGTGGCGACATCAAAAGCTGCCGCGTGGCTCTACCACTGTTAAACAACAAATAGAAACTAAATTGTGTATACATATTTATGATTATTAAAAACAAATTAATTAATTGCAGTCATAATTATAATGTCAATTTAAATGATAAATTTTACAATTTTAGATTATGTAATTAACGTACCAGTTAGTTACCTATATATGTATCAATATTACTGATTTATTTTTCGCAATAAGATATAAATTCCTTGAAGACGTAAAAACATTTTTTTTAACCATTGTGTCAACTTTTTTCAACATGGTTAAAGGTAACTCTTTAAATGAGTTGGGCAATTTGTTATATACCCTTATAGCATAAACATAAGAATTCCTTTTATACAATTCAAGCCTGCATTGAGGTAAATAGAGCTTATGTTTATTTCTAGGAGCTACATATTAAAATTATTAGTTAAAAATTACATATAATGCATTTATTATATACATATTATAGCAAGGAAATAAAGTAGCGAAATTGATATTATAGTTGTATAATTAGTTCATTATGTATGTGTACAGTTCTACTGTTAAGATAATATTATATTGTTTAAGGTTTAAATAATTACAAGAAGACAGCTTTCTACTTAAAAATTTCGTAGTATGTACTCAATCCTCGATCGTACACGGAGCCTAGCCGGTAATGAAATGATTAATCGTATTCTTAAATGATACCGTAATGCCCTCAAGACCAAATTTCGGTCACCGGTCATAGGTGAATGTTTAAGTTCATTTATCGTTATTATCTCCATACACACTGTTACATAATCGTTGGTCTAGTGGCCGAAAGCGCGGACTGGTGGTCATGAAGTCCCAGGTTCGAATTCTGGAGCGGGCATAACTCAGGTTTTCCTGTTAAGTAATTCTTAGTAGCTAAATAGTCAAGTTGGAGATGTTTCACTACGTGCCTCGCATAACATGAAAATTCATTGTATTCATTTATTCTTGATCATCTTTCTGTGATCATCAATAAGTACATTAAGTTAAATACTTTCGCTAATTATTTTGAACTGTGATATTATTAACTTACATATTTCTAAGGAAATCCATATAATTGGCTTGAAATACACAATACGTACATTGAATTTATCATTCTAATGTGAACGTCATGACATACAAAATTGGAGCACTATAACGAATTTCATACAATTTGCAGTCAAATAAATTCTCCTCGCATCCACAACCAATTATGTAAACGTTATTAACTTGGCCTTTATTCTTATCCTTGACAAATTGCTAACATTATTGGAAGTCATCCAAAATGTTTATATTACTGTAATGTGTTCTGTTGATTAAATATGTCTAAATTAGTGAATGCCTCGTAGCTCAGGGGCGAAGCGCTAGCTGTAAATTTCACACTAAGGGAGCAAGCCGGGTTACACGGGTTTCCTTCAACGCCGAGCACGGGTTGCTCGCGTACTGTGAAATTTACAGCAAGCGCTTAACGCCTGAGCTACCACTGCTCATTATTTTCAAGCTTAACCATCTACACCTAATTCTTGACATACAGGTCTTCTCACAATTTTGAAGTGAAAACTTCTTTAGCGGCGCTGTGCACTTTTATTGAAATGGGTAAAAAATATTAAACTCGCATCAGGTCACGTGTCCTGATCGAAAATTCGTAAGACGGACGGAGAGTAGACAGCCGGCGCGGCGTAGGAGAGGAAGTAAGTTAGGTTTAATTAATTTGAATTTATTAATTAATATAACTTTATAATTAAGATTAGGTTTCGATCGAGTCTATTGTACTGCTTGACGAAATTATTAATATAGATACATATGTACTTACACATTTTTTTTTTATACTCTGTTACTGCTGCTATACATGCAGCACCATTTGTTACTATCGTTTTTTTATTACTTATACACATATATCCTTTTTTTTTTACTTAACTACTTTAATTATACTTATTACTTATATCCTACTTACTGTTATGTACTTCCTAACTTAACATTTAACTACTTTTTTTTTTTTTTACCTTAGCTTTTACTGTTTACAATTATTTTCCCTTTACATTTATTATTGTTATTGGTCATGTTTTCATTTATCTTATATCATTCGTACAGTATTTTCTACTATCTAAAGTAACATTATTTTACTGTATTCTTACAATTATTAATTAAGTTATATAAAATATGGTACTTAAATTAAGTTATTAACTGCGCTACCCGTTATCTTATATAATATACATCTTCATCTAACATTTCTTTTTCCTTTTTTTTTTTCTTTTTTTTTCATTATTATTTTTTTTTTAATTTTTTTTTTGGCGTTTTCCTTTTATTTTTCTTTTCTTTTCTCCATTTAGTATATTTTTGTTTTTTGTTTTTATTGCCAATGCTTTATAACATATATAAGCTATAAACATTATACATATTATTATGTTGTTATGGAATACTATTACAGCAAGTACTATTTACAACCATTTCCTATACTATGTTATACAATGAAAAGTATTTATTTCTCTATATGTTTTTATTAATTGCTCGTCTACATTTATTATTAATATCTAAGACATTTAATATTATATAATTATTAATCTACATTTTTATAATTTAATATCTACTTTCGATCCATTCGCTTTTCCTGCACACCTAACGACATATTCTGCATATTTAAGAAAATAGATACGGCAGTCATCGTTGTTAATTACATACTTTAAATTTGTTATATTGATTGCAATTCCCATTTTATGCTCGCATTCCATTCTTTGAATAGTGAATCTAGGACAATCTATTAGCAGGTGTTCAATTTTTTCTTCTATTTCATTACTGCAAACACAAGATGGGGATTGCGCTAACTTGAACTTAAACAAATAAGCCTTAAATCCTCCATGACCAGTTAATAATTGAGCTTTAATATTGTCCATTCTTATCAGTTTCAGTGTCTTGTGAGCTTCTCTTACGTCTGGGAAGAATTTTTTCGTGACTGCACCTGTTGCTGCTTCGCTATATCGCTGCTGCCACTTCACGCAGGTAGAGTCCCTGGTTAGTCGCTTCGCGAAGGATAGCGGACACTTGTCATAAACTGGTGCTTGTTTGTTGGATAGTGCAGCCTTTTTGGCAAGCTCATCAGCTCTTTCATTGCCAGGTATACCGATATGTGCCTTTATCTAGTAAAATTTAACCTCGCCGTTTTTATTTACTAATGATCTTATGCGCTCTCGTATTTCAGCTGCCAAAGGATGAAGGGACGAGCTGTCGGTTAGACACTCTAGAGCTGAACGTGAATCACTTAGGATTATTCCTTTCTTCAATTCGCCGAACTTGCACATCATATCTAACGCTTTTAATATTGCGGTAAGCTCTGCCTGATAAACGCTACAATAACTTTCTAGCCGAAAGGTAGACTTACGTATTTCGCTGCCATCTTTCCATACACTGACAGCGCCACCAACTTTCCCTTCCAGCTTGCTTCCATCCGTATATAATCTTGGCTTTAGGCAGTCTATTGCTTGTTCCTGATCTTGAGAGCTTATCAGCTCAAAAGACATGCGACATCTTTCAGCAGGATGGGGTAGGCAAAAGGGACTTATTGGTTTTTCGATGTCTCTTCCCGGAAGTTGGTTCAGTGGCTTTTCTTGTTTTATTTCATAGAGCGAAAGACATTCCATTGCTCTTAAGTCGAGGGGGAATATTCCTGCCAGTATAACGCTAGACGTGAAGGAGACTGTTCTGTGACCTTTACAGATTTTGATTGCGAACATTCTTGTTATGCGCTCCAGTCTTTTCTTCATATATTCTTTTTTCACCGTCATAGCCCAGACATTTGCTGCATAAAGAATGGTTGGTTCAACTACTGCTATATATATTGTTTTTACTATCTCCGAATGAAGTCCCCAGTGAGCTTTAGCTGTTCTTGCTATCATTTTGTAGATTTTTATTGCCTTCCCGAGAACTTCATCCAGATGTTTCACGAAGTTCAGGTTTTTATCTATCGTAACGCCAAGTACTTTTAGACTTGTAGATGGTTGTATAATAACTTTATCTATCTTTATTATGGGTAATTCATAAGATAATTTTTTGGTTATTATGATGGATTGGGTCTTATGTGGCGCAAAATTTAGTTTATGCGATTTACCCCATGTTACTATATTCTCCAAGGCCGGATTAAGTTTGTCTTCTATATCTTTTGCTGAGTTTCCTTTTGCGATGATAAGTATATCGTCAGCAAATGCCTGAAGATGTACATCCATATCTGAACTTAATTCAAGAAGAGGATCTAGGAGGATATTCCAAAGTATGGGTCCAAAAGTCGATCCTTGTATGCATCCTTTAGTTGTAGGTTTGGTGGCTATTGCTCCTGCATATTTCACAATAATACTTCTTTCTGACAGATAGCTGGTTATTAGTCTCAGGATGTGTATGTTCACATTTTTCCTGTGGATTTCTTTTATTATTTGGGGCCACCAAGCATTGTCAAAAGCCCCTTCTATGTCAAGGGATACCATAACCACTATCTTCTTTTCCTTAATGCCTTGTTTTATATCTGTCATTATGTCATATAGTGCGTCCTCTGTACTACGTTGTGGAATAAAACCATATTGACGATTGCTAAATTTTCCTTCACTTCCAAGCTGCCAGGATAATCTGCCTACAAAGAGTTTTTCTAAAATTTTTCCAAATACTGGCAACAAGCCAATTGGACGATATGATTTAGGTACTGTATAGTCGACTTTTCCAGGCTTTGGAATAATTTTTATAATTGCTTTTTTCCATGTCTTTGGGAAATATCCTGTTTCAAGACATTTATTATAAATTGCCAAAAGCGTCGGTGGTGTTGTTTTATAGACCTCATAACAGATATCTGACGTTATGCCATCCTCCCCAGGAGCCTTTTTGGGATTCATTTTTTGAAATATCGTCTCTATTTCTACTTCAGTGAATTTTTGATATGTAGAGTCCGTATGATTTTTGAGACTTCTAATTATTATGTCAGCTTCCGCTCGGATTTTTCTTTGTTCTTCGGTATCTTTACTATTATCGTCATCAGGGTAGAACGTTTTTGCTAACAAAGAGGCCGACTCGTTTGGGTTCAGAGTTTGTTCGCCAAAACGCAAAAGCTTGTCCTCGTTTGTAGTGCTGCATCTCCTAATAACTCTATAAATGCTCTGCCATATTGTTTCTTTCTCCTGTTTTGAGCACAATTCCTTCCAACTCGCATTCATCGTTGTTATTATGCTATGCACGTATTTTTCTTTAGCAGTAATAAACTCTTGAACAACATGGGGTTTGCGCTTTTCATTTGCATATTTTATTTTTCTTCTAAGTCGAATAACTTCTTTCCTCTCAGTATCCAATTCTTTAGTCCACCAAGGTGTACTGGAAGTATATACCTTCTTGGAGATAAGTGGAATTGCTGCTTGGCATGCAATGTGAACCTGTTCAATATATCTATTTACAATTTCTTCTAAATCCTCTGTTGCTTTTATGGAGTTAATTTTATCTTCCGTAATTCATTGTTTCTGTAGCTCTTCTTTCAAGCTGTCCCTAAACAGTGGCCATCTTGCTTTAACTGTATTATACAGACGTGTAGAATTTCTTAATGAAACATTTTTCTTATCTTTTGCAACAATTATCTGAAACTGGATAGCTCGGTGGTCAGAGAGTGTAGTAAAATTTGGATCCAGTCTCCATTGTTCTAACTTATGTAGGAGGGCTGAAGAGCAACAAGTCACATCTATCAAGCTGCTATGCAGTTTCCCAGCTCGGTATTGATAAAATGTTGGTTCATTGCCTTGATTTAGTACATTAAGATCTAATTCTGCTATCATTTCTGACAAGAGCAATCCCCTACTATCCTCCCCTCTGCTTCCCCACCAAGGACTCTTTGCGTTGAAGTCGCCCGCCAGGATGATATTTTCCATATTCATGCCTTGAGCGATCGTCGTAATCTTTCTAATGTCTTCTTCCAGGTGACCATTTTTCTCCAAATATACATTAATAATACCTATGCTATGCTTTCCTACTTTAGCTGTAAAGCCTACAATATTCTCGGTTATAAATTCTGAATTTTCTACAATTGTGTAAGTGGGATTAACAACGATGACTGCTGCTTTAACTGGCTTGTCAACGCTGTTAGAGAATTTTTGTATTACGCGACGGTTACAGGTAACATGAGCTTTAGAGCCAACGTATGGTTCTTGAAGTAAAAGAAATGAAATACGTTGCTTAACCGCCATTTTTAGCGATTCTTTGTAGGCCGCCATTCCTCGTCCAAGATTAACTTGTACGAATTTGATGGCTTGCGATTCACTTGAGATTGTGCTTTGTGTGACAGGTATATTATGTGATGTGGTCAATATCGACTGTGGTTTATCGATATTGATTGCCTGTTTAACTTTAGCAATATGACACTGAGGATCTAGCTATTCGATCCCATTTCTGCCATATTGGGCAATCAGCGCTGTATGCTGTATGGCAATGGTCTCCCTTAATTTTGTTTCTGGCACAGTTCACACAAGATGGTACTCCGTTGCTGTGTGAACATTCCCTACTGTCATGATCTTCTGCACAGTAACCACAAGTTTGTTTGTCTGCCATACATTCTTTTGCTCTGTGGCCGAATCCCATGCATCGGTAGCATTGGATTACTGGTGACTGATCAATGGCTGGAACTATTTGATAGCCCACGTGCACTTTTTGACCTTTGAATGCCTTCCAGACATTAGGGCTTACCTCCATTATGATATTATTAACTGCTGTTGTGCGGCCCTTGATTCGCCTTATGACTTTAATTTTTGTTTTTTCTTTTTCCATATCTTTTAAGAACTTAGCATTTTGCTTAAATAGTGCTTCTTCTAACTTTGCATTGCTCAAGTCATTTGTTACTCCTATTAATTTTAATAGGGGTTTTTTTGTGATTGACTTAGACACTGTAAGCTTTTTATCGGAATTTTTTATCGCATTTTGTAGTGTGTTACGGTCTTCGTCTGTGTCACACGTAATAACCACCTTCTGGTTTCTAGCTCTTCTTACTTTATTGACGCCTACTCCTAAATGCACCACATCAATATTGGTCTTAATAGCACTAACGACATCCTCACTTGTATGCCGTGGGTCAGAAGATTCTACTACGAGAGAAAATTTAGGGTTTGTGAGAACTTCAGCATAAGATCTTGTTGGACTTTGCTGCTCTTTAGAAGGATGGTCCACCTAATATGGTGGTCAGTGTTGTTGTTCGTCATCATAGAGCTAAAATTACATTCTTTTAAGTGTTCTAGCTTTTCTTTGATTTCTGCTACTGCAAGCTCTGTGCCCAGACCAGAGTTGTTTTGGTATGCCCACTGACTAGTTCCACTTTCTTTTAACTCCCTTATTTCATTCGACAGTTTACCAAATTTTAATGTCAAAGGTTCGACGGCTGTTAATATGTCGTCTGCAGATATTACCCGTGAAGATTTGGAGCACTGAGGTCGTGTCTACAGCTCTTGAATCATATTTTTAATGTCGTTGATATTGTTGACATTAGGGTCTATTTGTAACTCTTTCAACGCATCCATTGCTAAAGTAATGCTCTTAATACTTTCTTTATCTGCCATATTATCCCTAAGGTCACCAACATTCTGGCTAAGCAATTTTATTTGTTCAGTCACCTCCCTTATCTGATTCGTAAATGCCATTGTGTTCTCTATGGGTAATGTTTCTCGATTGACAGTGGTATAATCGGGCGTTTCATTAATAGCTCTAGTGGATATTACACTAATTTCCTGTCTTATTTGGTAAATAGCCTTAATAGGGTCATCCATTTCATAGTTTAGCCATCCCCTTATCGACTCTACGGATTTTTGAGTTTCTTGAATGACTTGCTGGATGTCCCTGAACTTTTGAAGCTGTAAGGATTGCAGGTCTGAGATTTGTTTGTTATGTGCTCTCTCGACTCTTACTAATTCTTTTGCTGCTCGACTACGTTCTTGTTCTAATGCGAGCCGGTGTCGAGATCGTGAGTCTGAGAGCGATAACACCGTTTCATAAAGGCCTTGAAGGCAATCGTGAACTTCCTGCTTACACTCGCGCTTCATCTTTCCCGCCTTTTCTAATGCTTCTTTGCCTGAGAGCAAGAACTCATTGGCGCGCTGTGTTGCAAGGTCCATTGAAATTCCAGCCCTCTTATATGCGGGCGGTAAAATGCTTGACCTCTTACTTCCACCACTTGCTACACTATCAGAATCTGACCAGTCATCATCGGTGCGGAGTACAGGCTTGCAAATTCCTAGCATGTCGATCTCCGCCTCCATATCCATCGTAATAGACGTGTTGTTTTCGGAGGCAGTGTCATGTTGATGTGGATTTCTGATAGTGATATTTTCCTGCTCTATAGGTTCCTTTGCGATTATAGTGGAGTGTAAATTATCCGGATTGCTGGACCTGGATGTTTCAGTCATGGCCCTTTGGGAACTCTCCGTATCTGCGGCAGAGCTAGTAGTTTTTTGCGTTGAAGTTGCATTTTGTAAAAGAACCTTTTTCCGTAGAGTTGGTGCAGATACCGGGCTAACACCTCTAACAGATCTACTAGGGGGCTTTGACTTTGCTAGTTCTATGCATGATTTAGTCGATTTGTTCGACATTTTTTTTTTTGTAGAGTCAAATTCTGTTTACTCTATAATATGTCTAGGGACAGGAGTAAGTAAACAGTGTCTACGCTGAAAATCGCAGTTTGATCCGAGCCTTAGTTTTAAACTTTTGGGTCAGACTCTACGTAGAGTTCGAAGGTACTTAAATTGATAGAGCTGCGTCAGCTGATAACTTTATTGAAAACCGCAACTCAATACGAGCCTCCGTTCCAGAGTTATGATATAATGAAAATCTCCAAGATGGTGGATTAAGATGGATGACTTTATTTCAATTTTATGTATCTAAGGTTGTATGATACTTAAGGATACCGAGTTTGGGCTCTTTCAGCTCGGCTTGACGTCGGCCATCCAATGGTGACCACCAAAATATGTGTGATTTTCACACACCAACCAAAGGTTCCACAGTACCGAGACTGATCTCACATATAGTATCTTGAAAACCACACGCTCGTACGACCAACGGCTGCCGAGCTATCGTCAATTAAAATTCTGACGTTTTTCCAATATGGCGTCCAGAATTGAAAAATTACTACAACTTGAAGACCGTTTGAGCTAGACCCCCCGACCTTGATATCAAAGAAAAGGTCTTGGTGCACTCTATATGATGATGTTATTTATTTTTCTATTTCTTTAACTAAAATAGAAATATTTATTAAAATTGATTAAAAATTTAATAACTTCGGATTGCTTGTACAGAAAAATTTGAAAAAAGTTTCTAAAGGTTTGTAATAGTAGAAGGCATCTATTCTATGGATAATTAGCTCTGTAAAAGCGCTGCAACTCTGACCACGTGGCAGAGTGATTTTACAAAAATTTTTATATTTTAGTTATTTCAATACAGAAAAATCTGAAATTTTGAAAATGGTTAGAACACTAAAAGGGCTACAAAAAATTGAGATGAAAAGTATATGTTATCGCTTAAAATTCTTAAATAAATAGTTTTAAACTTTTTTTTTGTACTTACACATTATAGATGTAATATTTGTAATATGTTTATACTTTATAGCATTAACGTATATTATCATAACATCACAATAAGCACATGTGCGGTGTAGGTTTACCAAACAAATAATTTCGAATGAAAATAAATAAAATAAGATAATAATAAATAATCTCCGCCATTCCAAAATATCGAAAATGCACAACGTTAATATTCAAGTTTTCACTTCTGCCGGCACTCCCGGAGTGTAACCCGTCGTTTTTTCCTGATACGCCAATGATGTGGTAAATTATCACTTAAATTTGCAAATAACTAACTCTTTCGGACGATGAGAACAGAATACGAATTGTTCGAGTAATGTAAAATTTACATCCTTGAGCTTAAACAGCTCACAGCTAGAATACTATTATAGAACAGAATTACCAAATGGTAGGACTCCTTTTCTGATAACGCATCTGTAGTCTTCTTTCTGAGAAGTTGCTTGACGTGTAGATTGATAAAAAAATAAAGTCTATTTTGATATGTTCTTCATACTTAATTAGGGAGGATTTAGTGGCAACTGCCACGCTTCGTAGACATACTAGTCAGTCCAGTTAAATAGATGCTTTGTACCTCTTATCTAAATTCTATATTTGCCTACATAATATGTTAAATTTATCTTCACGCACAATCCCTGACGGGGTAGCCAGAGAGAACAGATCGCCAAGTGTCACGATCCTTACATACCTCTTTCGCTTCTTTCAGATTCATTATCTTCTTCATACATGCACGTCTAGGTATCCGAGTACTCTTGACCCTCCCCTCTTCGAGCAGTTTGCTCACATGGTCTTCGAAAGTTAGTCTCGGTCTACCTCGACACCTTTTAATATTAACTTTCGCGCTATATATTTTCTTCACCATTCGGTCTTCACTCATTCGCTGAACGTGCCCAAACCATCGAAGCACGCCCTTATCAATTTTTGTGATAAGGTCATCTTTCAAACCTGCCATATTGCGAATCTCTTCGTTTCGCTTTCGGTCGGCCATGGTAACGCCGCACATTTTACGAAGAGATCGCATCTCCACTGCATTTAACTTGCTTTTATGCTTCTTCTGGCATACCCAGGTTTCGCTGCCATATAACAAAGTCGGTACCAACACTGCGTTATGTATTGCAAGGCGTGCACTCTTCACTACGCCTTGCCTTTTGACTAACGCAGTCAGGGCACCATTGACTTTGTTCCCGGCAGCGACATAATATGTTTATAACGCTTAATAATGTATCCTTTATTATCTCAAGCAAAACATACTTATTACCATATAGAGACGACCAAGCCGGCTTTGCTCTTTTTAACCGTGACTCAGGTGTCATCTCCGGCTGATAGTTCATATCTCTCCTACCCGGGGTACAAATTGGAACACTCCTTTGTGCCCCGGGCTGGAGTTTGCGTATACGTGAGAGAGGACATCTGTTTTCGACACCTCGGCAGTCTTGAAAGTACGGACCTGTCCATCCTATGGCTGCGCGTAGACAGCGACGACTATCCCCGCGTCTATGGGTGCCTCTATAGGTCCCATAGCGGTAATGCCGACACAGACTGACTCATCGACCACGTCCAAATGGCTGCAGACTCCGTGCTACAATAGGTCCCATCTGCAGAGATCGTGATTCTCGGTGATTTTAACGCCCACCACGCTGAATGGATTGGTTTTCGTATAACCGATCATGCGGGTAGATCTGTCTATGACTTTGCTTTGGCATATGGTCTAACACAACTGGTTAAGTTGCCTACGCAGATCGCCGATGTGGAAGAACATGTACCTTCCCTGTTGGACCTTCTGCTGACCTCTCATCCGGACGGATATCAGGTCTCCGTCGAGGCCCTTCTGGGCTCTTCGGACCATTGTCTGATCTGGAGTACGGTGCCACTCACGCTCCAAACGCAGTTGCGATCTGCAGCTTGCCGGCGTGTTTGGCACTATAGGTTAGCCTATTGGGATGGGACGCGGTCTTTTTTTGCATCCTACCCTTGGATGCGGGCTTGCTTCTCGCCGGAAGATCCCATACTTCAGGGTATGGAACTTTTTATTCCATCCTCTGTGGTGCTCATCGGACGCAGATCCCAGCCATGGTTTGGTCGCTCCTGTAAAATAACATCACGCCATAAGCAGGAATGCTACCGGGCTAGGTCTGACGCATCAACGTCT
Organism: Parnassius glacialis; assembly: GCA_033319125.1. NCBI lineage: Eukaryota > Metazoa > Arthropoda > Insecta > Lepidoptera > Papilionidae > Parnassius > Parnassius glacialis. The sequence continues at coordinate 42,517,958 of JAVANC010000005.1, forward strand.
CGGGATATAAACACCAGCGCACTTAAAAGAAGTTTAATTCCACCTCCAGGTTCTTCAAAAGCATCATTGACAAAGCAAGGTCTGAGCACATCGGCAGAATTGGCGAGAAGCTAGTTCACCTTCCTTTGGGAACCCGTGCATTCTGTTCTCTCGCCAAGGCTGTCCACGGGAACTTCTGTCAGCCATCTCTTCCATCTCTGCACAGAAAGGACGACTCACTGGCCCATGCCGCAAAGGAGAAAGCCGATCTGTTGAGCTCTCTTTTAGCATCCAATTCGACTCTATATGACGGGGAGAACACACCGCCGACCATCCCACGATGTGAGTGCTCCATGCCGGATGTGCGGTTTACATAGCGCTCGGTTCGCTAAGCACTCTTCTCCCTGGACGTCAGCAAGTCGATTGGGCCCGATGGAGTCCCTCCCATTGTGCTGATGACGTGTGCTCTTGAGTTGGCACCGGTTTTAACGCGTCTTTTCCGGTACTCCTACTCCCAAGGCGTAGTCCCGAATTCATGGAAGACAGCTTTGGTCCACCCGATCCCTAAAAAAGGCGACCGCTCAGACCCATTCAACTACAGGCCGATAGGCAATAGCAATCATCTCCTTGTTCTCCAAAATAATGGAAGCCATTATAAACTGCCAGCATATACCTTGAGGATCAACAGCAGATTAGTGAACGCCAGTACGCTTTTCGTCGGGGTCGATCAGCTGGAGATCTTCTCGTCTACCTGACCCATAGATGGGCGGAGGCAGTAGAGTCCAAGGGGGAGGTGTTGGCCGTTAATTTGGACATTGGGAAGGCTTTTGATCGGGTTTGGCACAAAGCGCTTCTTTCGAAGCTCCCTTCCTATGGGCTTCCCAAGAAATTGTACAAATGGATCACCAGTTTTCTTGCTGATCGGAGCATCAAGGTCGAAGTAGACGGTGCATGCTGTGATTTCAAGCCTATCAACGCTGGTGTTCCACAAGGCTGCATGCTATGACCAACGTTGTTTCTCCTGCATATCAATGATATGTTGCTAACTGGTAGCATTCATTGCTATGCGGACGACGGCACTGGTGATGCCTTTCATACTGGCCGTGCTAATATTTCTCGGGAAAACGTCGCGGAGTACCGGGACAAACTTGTGTCTGAAGTCGAGTCTTTGCTTAACAACGCCTCGGATTGGGGGCGACTAAATCTAGTCTAGTTCAATCCCCAGAAGACACAAGTTAGCGCGTTTACCGCTAAAAGAACCCCTTTGTCGTATCTCCTCAGTTTCTAGGCACCCTCCTTGCTGCCTCAGCTAGCATCGGAATCCTTGGCGTCGACATATAGAATAGTGTGCAGTTTCGTGGTCACTTGGAAGGGAAGGCCAAATTGGCCTCTAAAAAGCTTGGCGTGACAATATTTCATGCCGGCACATCGCTTACAACTTTACAAAGCGCAAGTTCGGTCCCACATGGAATACTGTTCTCATCTCTGGGCCGGGGCACCCCAGTGCCAGCTTCTTCCACTTGACCGCATCCAGCGCAGAGTGGTTCGAATCGTCGACGACCGAGTTCTTTCTGATCGGCTCGATACACTGGCATTGCGTAGAAGGAGGAGTGCTCTGAGGGATTGTTCGGACTAATTCCAGCCGCTCAATTTCACCATCGCACATCGCGACAAAACTCGCGTTACCATCCATACCATCTGGATGATTGGCGGTCTATCTATGTGCGATTTAGGATAAGTTTTCTCCCTCGCGCAACTTCCTTGTGGAATCAATTACCACCAGTGAATTTTCCGGACCGATACGATTTAGGAACCTTCAAGAAAAGAGCTTTCACCTTTCTAAAAGGCCGGCAACGCATCTGCAATTTCTCTGGCGGCCGTAGTCACTCACCATCAGGTGAGCCGCATGCTCGTTTGCCCCCTCTTCTGTATAAAAAAACTTACTGTTGCTATAATACGAGACTACGGAATAAATATACAGATGTTGCTTGTTTAATAGCAGTGGCAATAGCGTGGTTGTGTAGTCCACTCTGCAGGTCAGGGAACACTGCCTGCTTGATCTTGTTTTCTAAACCATACACGACTTTTTCGCCTTTTGCTTGAACTGAACGTACACCCTTGCGGGGAATATAACGCCATCCCTAGGGCCACGGAGGGTTTTATGTGTAGATGTCGTAATAATATCGCAGTACGTAAAGGAACTGGGTATCACTCCTAGAATATAAATAAAAAAATGTAGTTAAATAAATGCCTGAAAATAATTTTAAGTAAGGCCAATTGTTACTAACTACACTATGCTAATTTAATTATTACACCAAACAAATAGAGTTTTATAACCTACAGCTACAAGCCTTGATATATGGGCCATGTCTGCCATTAATTTATCACCATTGTCATCAGCAATTTGTCGGAAACGTTTATAATCCAAACACCGCGAATTTAGTGGCAATTGCCATGCTTTGAAAGCATACTGGTCTGAAATACTAGTATTTAACTATAGACGCTTTGTACCTCTTATCTAAACTCTATATTTTCCTACGTAATATGTTTATGACGTTTAATAATGTATCCTTTATTATCTCAATCAAAACCCCACTATTGCCATAATACGACACACATTACAGATAAAAGAGAAATTCAAGTACAAAAGCAATCTTAGTTTGCATCTGAAAAACGCAAAATTTTTTCTCGAGCAAATTTTGTATTACAAAACGGGGAGAGAAAGCTTATGAAGCTTTACTTTTTTCTATGAACAATAGTGCTTCAAGTGTATAAGCATTATCGGAAACAAAATGGTTTGATCAGAATAGGGCTTTTAGGGAACCATTTTACTTACTACCCTTGGCTTACTAATTACAAATTAAATAATACGATAAGGAGTTACTTTGTGGAAATTCATTATTTAGATATTTTAAAACTTCATTGGCTGCGATCCCCGTAATAAAATAAAATGACGAACGCTCTTCCTCACTTTCGTACACTATCCCCGTCAACACTAATTCCAGCACCACTATTCCCAACAACACTACACTAGGAAAGACACACCACCATCGATAATACTTGTCTTATTCTGCAAGCAATTGAGGGAGGATGGAAGAAACTCTTCAAACTAGGTAATAATCATTATTTTACTTTACTACGCGAATTTTAACTCATTTATTACTAACATATTTAATTACAACTTCTTTTTTTTTTTATCATCCGCCTATAAAAGTCCACAGCTGGCCAGTAGCCGCTCCCGTTGTAGAGACAATTTGCCAGAATCTGGTAAGCTTAAATTACACAAAACCAATACTTCTCAAGTTGGCAGCTCCTTTGTTTGAATTTTCATTTCGTCGGATTACGACCAGTGTCTGCCCGTCAGTGATAAAATTAATTTTATTTTTAATCATAGCCAGCATTTCTTAAAATTAGGATTAAAGGCTTTTTCCTTTGTATGGCGTTCAAAAAAGTGAGAATGCTGTAAAAACTCTTTGTAATATAAAAAGTAAATAGTGGCTGGTAACACGGGAATATCTGTAAGATATCGAAAAAAAAGACTTAGTGAGAAAGTGATCGTATGATTTAAACTAATGATATTATTATTTTTTTTAAATATAAATCATCATAGACTAAATCAGGAACAGTCAATTTTTTGCGATTCGTTGAAAATGGGTAAAAAGTAAACTTTGCGCTGTATAAATTATTCCATTCTAGATTAAATGGATGCATGAGGTTTAAAAAGTCCACAGAATTGTACAGTTGCACGGAGCTGCTACAAATAGAAATTAAGTGGAATATCACGCATCAAAGATGGCTCTTGCTGCAATGATGAATGAATTTAGTCGCTTTATTCAATTTTTTTATTATTATATATATTTATTATACTACTCTGAATCTTAATACACTTCTGTATTTGTAAGGAAAACCATTGTTGAACTTTATCGACTAATGATCACTGAATTAGTTACACAGAGATGTATTATCTTTGGCAAGGGCCGGGTTTTAAACTAATGATTTGGTGACAGTGACAACCCTGAGACAGTAGGCAATTATATCGCGGATTAGGCCGCAGCTAACCTACTTGGCCTCTCTTTATACTACGGTATAGTTGTAGCACGAATGGGTCGCCTCTATCGGGGAAGGACCACGCTCTCACAGAATACCAGCGTCAAATAGCAGCTTCATGCTGCTGTGTTTCGTATGGTGAGTGTAGAGAACCGGAGACCCTTTTTACTGGAAAAGAAGCATTCTTAGTCTTCACGGGTGACAACGCATCTGCATTTTGATTTGCAAACGAGGATAAATGTAGATGTGTACGGGCCACAGCAATCACTTACCATCAGGTGAACTGTGTGCTCGTTTGTCACCCTATCCTATAAAAAAAAACTACCGTTTTATATGTAACTATTTTTATTAAACTGAAGTGACAAACGAACTTTTTAACAGTGGTAGAGCCACGCGCCAGCTTTTGCTGTCGCACGGATGGGCCGGCTCGAACCGGGGTGGTACCACGACCTCACAGAATACCAGCGTGAAGTAGAGGTTTACCTCTGCGTTTCGCTTGGTGATTGCAGGTGGCCGGAGGCCCTTCTTACTGGAAATGAGGCATTCCATCTTAGTCCTCACGGGTGACGGGTGACGGGTGACGGGGGACTGTGTGATCGTTTGTCACCCTTATCCTATAAAAAAAACTGATAGACTATCTGACGTGGTAAGCAGCTACAGAAGTTCATGGACATTTGCAACCATCTTCATACAAAAAGGAGGCTCCAGATGAGGTTCCTTTAAGACTAAGATGGACTGCTTCACAGCCTGTACTTATGCTGGCTCTATGACCTTCAGACCTTTAAACAAATAGGTAAAAGGATACCACCTTTTTACCTATTCTCAGATGAAATTCGAGGCAGAAAAGGTGTACCTACCTCGTACCTGAAATAATATAAAATTCCTCTACGTCCGTCTACTCAGCCTGCCAGTGAACATAGGCCTCCCCCATTAAGTGCCTCGTGAGAATTTACCACAGTCGCCACGCTAGGCAGGTGGGTTAAATTTCAAGTTGTTATCAGGAAGATGGTGCAGCCCATCTTCTGCTCCTGTTTTCTTTGGTCGCCTCTTACGGCACCCACGGGATATAGATTAGTGGTATTCTTATACCGCCGCTACAACTGTCCCCTCCGTGATATTTTTTTAAATATAATAAAAACGAGACGACATAATGTTTTATTGAGACCTACCTAGACGGTCACATAGACAAAGAAGGATTCATGCTACCTAGCACCTGAAATAAATTAAAAATCTTTTCCGGAATAAAAACAAATTATTTTGAAAGTATAATAAAAACCATATAATATACATTTTTAACAAAAAAAAATCATATATAAGAAAGTTTATCATAAACAAACTCATTTAATATTTAGTTAAATGACTTGCTAGTCTATCTTGCTGCTGAGTAATTAGTTAATGGGATCGTTCCGTTCTGTCCGCTTGCTTACCTTGAATTTTACTGTTACATAAATAAGGAAAACTAAAGCAATATATATACACAGAAATATTTAACTGAATAAAGCAATCTTTTGTGTTTTTGTTTACATAAAAATATGTATGTAAAGTAACAGTAATGAATATTTTTTATTTAATATATATATTACAAGAATACTTTTTTTTTATTTATATTCGTTTTACTACTGGTATGTCATATTTTGCGGAGGAAATATGCGCACACAAAAACGATCGTCTGTCACTACAAAACTCACACACAACAATTAGAACAACTAACTAACAGTTTCAGATAGACATGGTTACACTATAACAGTATCGCTCGGTGACAGATCACAGCAACAATTCGTATATATAACACGACCGTTATTATGCCTTGTACGGACTAAGCGTTCCAATGTACGCGTAATCTAGGTATGTTGAATATGCGTACATATGAATGGTGGATACATTTACAGGGCACCTTTTGACCACTATTTTGACCATATAGCTCGACAAATCAATAGCCGAAAAATATTCTTCTCAATGTCAACATCGGTTGTAGATGGGTCGAGTTGTCTGTTGGGGTATGTCTGTTACTCTGAGTCTGATTCTATTGTGGATACCATCGTTAGGGATTAACTCATGTAGAGAAATTATGAGCGTAGCCTTTTCTCCATAGCTAGTTAAGCGACCACGGCCAATAGTGAAAGAAATATGTTGGAAAATAAGAAGTTGGAAGGCAAAAAAATTGCATAGAATCTAATATCAAAATTAACAGTTAGTTGTAATTTGAAAATACATTGTCGGTAATTAACCCCCAAAATTGGCGACGCACAAGAAACCATATTACACTAATAACACCTCTGGATAAATTAAATGTGTTACACGAGTTAGTAATATTACTCCGTAAGGGCTTATGTGTAATGGAGCGTACTCGTATTTATAATTTAAAAGCACGTGTGAGAACATGATGTAGAATACGAGTATATTAAGAATTGAGGTTAGTTTATATAACTGAAAAAAACCTGTGGTAGCAGCGTAAAACTATGGATCACCCTATTTCGTCCCGTGCCGGGAAAGGACCACGCTGTCCTAAATTACCAGCGTAAAATAGCAGCGAAATGCCGCTGTGCTTCGTATGGTATTGTGGGATCGTATGGAGTGTAGAGAACCGGAGACCCAGGTCCGACACAGTAATTTTTGCAAACACAGAGTACATGTGACCCATTTAAGTTAAGGTTCTCCTTATCCTTTTCAAGCAGGTTATTTATTTTGAGAGTATATAGAAAGACAAATTAAGCTGTAAAAATCTGGTTAGCGGAAAATTATTAGTCTTCATTGACAGTTGCTTATCCTCAGAGACATTCAAATATATCTACGCATAAATTCTCATCCTTATTATGTACGTATTCTTAATTTGGCCTATCTTCGGTATGTATCAACAATTCGGTCGATAAACTTCCTTCTTTGTTGCACAGTGGCTTTGTATTGAGTTGCAGCGCTGAGGGCAATGAGTTTGGATCCCGCACGGAAAAAATATTGTATGGCTACAAATAATGTATAACTGCCTTCACGGTACAGAAGAAAATCCTAGTGTGGAGGTAATGTTCTTTAAATAGAAAAAGAAAACGTCTAGAGTGTGCCCTGTTATGTCACTCATTTCTGCAGCATTTTTGACCATTCCAAGCCAGTTATTGACTACTATCCTATCTCATGGTAAGTAGAGATGCAGCCAAAGCAGCAATAAATGTGCTTTGTCATAAAATCCTCATTCATTCTTTCTACGTGTCCAAAAATGTCAAACTATGAAAATAATTATAACATTTATTTCAAAACGCACTTCGACATGAACACTGGTTTTATTAATTTATCAAATTATGACAAAAGCCCGTAACTTGTATCTGCCACAGTATAAATATATATCTGCTGAGCCAATTGTCGTTGTTCTCTGAGTATAGATAATTTGATGCACTTTTTAGTTCCAGCGAAGCAAACGATTATAGCAAACAAACAAATAGGAGAATTACAATGCCCTACCACAGCATAAGCTGGATAAACTTATTACGTTATTTCAGCATAAAGTTATTTATTTAAGTTTGCTAACAAACATTTTTGTTATTTATGGTATAATTTAAACGGTTATCGAGGTATTATGGTTAAATTTTAGCTGAAATAAAATAATTTATACACAATATTATAAATCAATAACCAGCGATCGTCCCCGGCTTCGTACGGGTGATTACTGGATCTCGACAACAACGCCACCTACTGAGTCCAATTGTGAATCTAATCCATCCAGAGACCTACTCAAGCACAAAAAAATCATTAAAATTGGTCCAACCGGTTTTGAGTTTTAGCGAGATTAACGAAGAGCAATTGATTTTATATTTTGAATGAGTTATAGTTATAAGGTACAAACTCGTTAGACAATATTAATTAATTAACTTTTGCTTGCATCCTAATATTTATGTAAATTAACGGTGGGGATATGGAGCTGACAGCTGATGCACAGGTCTCCTAGTTCGGCTGCAGATTCTATGTTTCAAATATATGTACCAAATTAGCTTTATTAAGTGTTAAGCAAATATCTGTTTCGAGTCTCGCGTCTGACATTAGGCGAGTAGCACGCGTTCACGTGCATTGCTAAGTGTTTACGTATAGATTGTTGTTCATTGTTTACTCAGGCGTGTAGGTAGGGCCGCGCGGCCTGCTTCCGCGCGGGCTTACCCGGTAGTACTTGCAAGTATAAGCGAAAATGACGGACGAAAATGAAGAATTTTACAATAATATTATATATAACGAAGACGATATTACAGAATTAGAAGTGGAAGAGCGCGATAGTATTGATATAAATACGCCTAGGATTATAAAAAGAATCAGAGAAATGGAGGAGAGTGATGAGGAGTGGAGTATTGTGAAGGGAAAGGGGAAAAAAAATGACTGCTCGAGGATGAGAACTTACGTAGAGAAACAGATATCGAGGTATTTATTTATTTATTTATTTAACAATTTATGTACACACAAAATAATGTTACAATGAAGAAAAAAAAAGATATTTTGTACAAAGGCACTGCTTATTTCATATTGAAATTTCTTCCAGCAGGCATATATATTAGGTATATATTACATGCATTGAAAAACTGCCCAAGCAATTTGCTTTGGCACGGTTATTCAAAGAAAACGGAATAACTGACATAATTAGAGTTAAATATTTAAATCCTTTTAAAGTAAGGTTGCAATTGCCGAACGAGGAAAGCGTTAAGAAATTAAGTACCTGTGCGACATTTATTTCTATGGGATGGAGAATTCAAAAGGCAATGGAGAATATTCTTATGGAATTATAAGAGACGTGGAGTAAGAAATATTTGAAGAAGAAATTATGAAAAATATATCTTGCCCAGATTCTACAGAATTAATATCCGTAAAAAGGCTTAAGCGACGAAGTAACATGAAACAGGAAGGTTGGTGTCCAAGTGAAACCATACGGCTTTGTTTCAAAGGGTCTTCCCTAACTTCATACGTATATATTTTCGATATGAAAATAATTGTTCAGCCTTATGTATATCCTGTTACACAATGCTCACAATGTTGGAGGTTGGGTCACATTCGCAAGTTATGCCCATTCAAGAAAACAATCTGCCCTAAGTGTGGGGGAGAACACGAGAATTGTGATACTAAAACATTCAAATGTATCAATTGCTCTGGTGCTCACATGGCTTTAGCTAGGACTTGCCCTGCTTATCTTAAAGAAAGGAAGTTGCAAGAACTTATGGCCGAGTTCAATTGCACATACAGGAGGGCTTTAACAATCTATGTTACGTCAACACCACATAGAGAAATGGACGTAAAACTTACAGGACATAATAATATCCAGCAGGAGATGTATAATTATAACACACCGAAGAGGGAAGCGGCTACAATCCAGAATTTTCCTACTTTTGCAGAAGTGACAGCCAATGTTATTATGCATAACGAAGATAATATTAGTTTATGTGAAAGTAATGTATCATCGTCCCGCCGATACCAAACAAAAAAGGAGAAAAGAAATACAGAGAGTGACACGTCATTACGAAGTATTAGATTTGAACCTAATACTAGCTATAGTGAGGAAAATAACAACAAATCTTCTGATAAAATATCTTTTAGTGAGCTACTTGTGAGGTTAAAGGAAGTAATATTTCTTAATAATTATAGTTTGCAAGAGAAAGTTTACAAAGTGTTAAAATTAGGTGTTGAGTGGTTAATTTTGGTAACTGTAGACAATATCTCGGAATGGCCAATGTTGAAAACTGTTTTAAACTTATTTATTGGATAAAAACCCTAAATGTAATACAGTAAACCTTAATATCTTACAGTAGAATGCTTAAAGTGTTAAGCCTAAACTAATGTCTTATGAGCCTTTGTTAACTCAGGAAAAAATACATATCTTAGCCTTAAGCGAAACATGGTTAAATTCTGAAACTTATATTAAAATTAAAGATTATAATATTTACCGTAATGATAGAAATGACTCTTATGGGGGTGTTGCTGTTTTATCACACAAATCTATTAAAACGGTTAGGGGACATTTGCAATTAAGTAATGATGGCATAGAAGCTATTTACGTTAAAATTTTTAACTGTCAGGATTTAGAAAATATTGTTTCTATTTATTGTCCATCGTCGGAGCGTACCTGCTAAAGAGATTGGGATGAATTATTTTCGACATTTAGTTGTGAAACCTTAATCATTGGGGATTTCAACGCTCATCACTCAAGCCGGTCGTACAAGACTGATAATAGAGGTTCACAAATATTTGATGCTCTTTTAGATGCTAACTTTGCTGTAATAAATAATGGAGAAATCACTCGAATTAGAGTTGTAAATGGAGTCTTACAAGCGTCATCTCCTGATTTATCGCTCATTACGTCTGATATCGTCTATAAATTTAATTGGAAGGTACTTCGAGATACTTTAGGCAGTGATCATCTTATGGTTATAATATCAGCTTTATGTCAAAAGCGGTTAGCGTGTGATCTTAAAAGAAATTTTAAAAAAAGCTAATTGGGATGGATACACGAGTACTCTTGAAAAACTTTTTCACCAATTCCCAATATATACAACTGACCGTCAAAAATGTTACAATATATTTTTAGAATATTTGAATTTAGCAGCTGACATTCATTCCTTTTATTAAAATAAATCAAAACCCAGAGTCTAAATTTGTACCTAAGCCATACTGGGATGTAAAAATATCGAAATCGGTAGCCATTCGTAGACAAGCACTGGCCAGGTTTAGACGTAACTCAACACCTCAGAATTTAGCTATACTCCAAGACAAAATTAGAGACACACAGAGGTTAATTCGTGAGGGTAAATTACGTAATTGGGAGAGGTTTTGTGATTCTTTAAATGAAAAAACATCTATTAGGGATATGTGGCAAAAGATGAGATGGATGAAAGGTTTTAGATCACATAATAGCCACCAAATAGATAGAGAAAAATCGGAAATACTTCTTCGCAGTCTAACACCAGATTTTGCTTCACCAGAACCGGCTAGTTTTAGTTCTAGTAACATGTTACTAGAAGAAGAGGTCTCAATTCAGGAGCTTGATACATGTATTGAATTAAAGGATACATCTCCTGGATGCGATGACATAGCATATTCAATATTGAAACACCTTCCATTTAATGGAAAATGCATTTTAATCAAGCTGTATATTGCTTTTCTCAAAACCAGTTTTGTACCATCACAATGGAGAGATATTGGTATTATAGCGATCCCAAAGCCAGAAAGAGACATTAATGATGTATCGTCCTTGCGCCCGATATCACTTATGTCTTGCTTGTGCAAAATCTTTCATTTAATTATTAAAGGGTACCAAGAGTGGTTTCTGGAAAAAAACAAAGTCTTTTCTCCTAATACTTTCGGTTTTAGAAGAACCCGATCCTGCTTAGATAGTCTTAGTAGTTTGGTATCAAGGATACAAATAGGTTTTACAGAGAGTCAGTCCACGATAGGATGCTTCTTAGATTTAGATAATTGTATAATAATGTTGACATAAATGCATTACTGCACACCTTAGATCAACTTAATGGAGGAACGAAAATTTGTCAATATCTTAGTAGTTTCCTTAATGAACGACATCTTAAAATATATGTGGATAACGTATGTATCAGTAGATTTACAGGGCGAGGTCTAGCCCAAAGAGATCCGTTATCTCCTCTTTTGTTTAATGTAGCTACTCTTAATATATGTAAAAGCGTGAAGAACGTTTAAATCTCTCAATATGCGGATGATTTTGTTATATATAAGAATTGTGATAGTATCAGTAACGGAGTTATTGATATACAGTTAGCTCTGAATACTCTTAATAGTTTATTTTTCAAGTTAGGACTAGAAATATCTTCATCAAAAAGTAAAGTATGCATATTGTCGTGAAGCGACAATAAAAAAAAAAGAACCTAACCTAACAACAACGAAATAACAAAAATAGAACAAAAAAAATAATATATTTCAAATTTTAAAAAGATATTTACAATTTTATATAAAAAATGAAGTATGATGATGGTGATGGGTGACGTGAATTACAATTAAATAGAAAATAAAGATAGATGAATATTGAAGCGGAGCCTGAAGGTCAAAGTGGCACACACTGCGCTTGGAGTAGGAGTAGGCACACGCTGACCTTGGAGTCTCGCAGCGCCTGGAGCAAGTACGCACAGTGGCTAAAGATAGCACGGGCACTAGTAGGTGGAGGCGCAGGCGACGACTCCAGATGAAGGCAAAGGCTTGCAGGATCCCGGAGTAGTGCGGCCCCGCACTTGGAGTAGGCTAGGCGACGACTTCGGGTGAAGACAGAGGCTTGCAGGATCCCGGAGCAGTGCGGCCCCGTGCTTGGAGTAGGCTACGCCGACGACTTCAGGTGAAGACAGAGGCTTGCAGGATCCCGGAGCAGTACGGCCCCGTGCTTGGAGTAGGCTACGTCGACGACTTCAGGTGAAGACAGAGGCTTGCAGGATCCCGGAGCAGTGTGGCCCCGTGCTTGGAGTAGGCTACGTCGACGACTTTAGGTGATGACAGAGGCTTGCAGGATTCCGGGGCAGTGCGGCCCCGAACTTGAAGCATCTCCTAAAGGCCTTATGCCTTAAGGAGATGCTTCAAGTTTGAAAGCTGAAGCGAGACTCTCTGTATTGACCGATGATTCGGTTTTTATACCTTTTTAGAGAGAACGGAAAATTATTTAAATTAAAAGCAAATTTTTGTAAATGGCCCAGAGCAAAAGAGTATTTATGTGGAAATATTGAAATAAAAACATCAGACCGGTAACGAATTTGAATAAAAATTCCCATGACAACTAAATAAACAACGATGTCAAAACATTTCAATTTTTGGTTTCAGGCTCATAATTGAAAAACGGCAAGATTTAAGTAAGAAATGAGATATTATTGATATAGGAAAAAAGGTAGCGCAACAGCGCGCATGAAACCCGAAATTGCAGAGTTACGGAGAACTAAATAAAAGATCAAAACAGGTAGACTCTATTGACACCCATTTAAAAGGCGTGAAAATACGAAGTGAAAATGACCTGTTATTGTGCTATTATGGTCCAAAAACGTTACAGGATCCTATGGAAATAAAGGTGATGCAAAATATAAATGCAGAAAATCAAAAACAGAATGGAAAAATAAATTTAAAACAGTGTAAAATGATATGTAAGTACCATAACACTACAATATTTAAGAATGGACGCGTAAGAGAACACATAAATATAACGGTTAACAAAAAAAGCCTTAAAATCGTTGAAAGCATTAATTATTTAGGGTTATGGTTAGATCAATCTCTTCGATGGGCCAAGCACATAAACGAAATAAAAGAGAAAGCCCTTAAGTTTGTAAATATTTTAAAAGTTTTAATAGGACGAGGGTGGGGAGTACATCCAGTTCAGTTGCGTTGCTTATATATAGCTATTATACGTAGTAGATTGGATTATGCTAGCTTTTTATTTGATAATAGCCATAGAACATATTGAACAAAACTAGATATTATACAAAATCTGTGTATGCGGATAATTGGTGGGTTTGTCAAGAGTACTCCTGTCCATGTAATGGAATCGGAACTGCTTTTACAGCCAATGTCTATTCGAAGAAGATATTTAGCAGGTAAATTTTGGTTAAAGTGTAAGTCTATTGATGAAAATATTGTTACAAATTTATTATGTATCCTTGATGAACGTAAAGAATGCTTCTATTGGCGACGTAGGAAAACCCCACTGCTAGTTACAACCCATAAATTATTTAAAGAAACTCGTATATTTTCAAGTCCTTACTTAGAAATGTTTTCACTCAATTCGTGGATTAGCAAATTGGATTTATCTGATTCTATAATCCCTCAAATAGAATTTTTAACGCACCTAAACATAAGTACAATCCCCTTTACTTACAAACTTTATGTCGAAAATATTTAACTGAAAACTTTACAAATTACTATAAAATATATACCGATGGTTTTAAAAATAAAGAAGGAACGGGTGCTGCATACCAAACCAACGAAAACATTAAGCTCTGCTTAGGTGAGGAAATTTCAGTTATGCATGCGGAACTCATTGCAATTGCGGAAGCCTTATCTTATGTCAAGTCACTTAATTATGATAAATTGTTGATATTAACTGATTCTCGCAGTGCCCTTCAACATTTAAAAGATGTTCTTTACTGTATTGCGGTTTTCCACTGGCTTACGACATATTAAGTAATATTTTAACATTAAAATCAAGCCATAAAAGGATAGTCTTACAATGGGTGCCTTCCCATATTGGTTTAGAGGGAAATGAGGCGGTAGACGTTCTTGCTAAAGAGGCGATAAGTGATGGGGATAATTTCGATTGTGTTCCTTATTTCACCGAACTCTTATCTAAAGTCCGAGAAAACTGTACAGAAAAGTGGTCCGAATACTTTAATGAAAGATCACTGTCAAAAGGTATTTGGTACAAGACGATAAAACCGCATCTTTCCCGATTCCTTTGGTTTGAAGGATGCAATATGGGAAGGCAAGAAATTATTACAGCAATGAGACTTCGTTCTGGACATATTCCATTAAACAAATTTGCGTTTATGATGAGAAAAGTGAATTCACCAAATTGTGTCAAATGTTAAAAAGAAAAGGGAATGAAAGTGAACGCAAGTAAGACGAAAGTTATGGTTTTTGAAAGAGAAGAAAGTAAAACGATATGTGAAATAAGAATAGAAGGGGAGTTGGTAGAGCAAGTAGATGAGTTTGTGTATTTGGGATGTGTGTTTAGCAGGGATGGTAGATATGATAAGGATATAGAACGACGAGTGAATGCAGGAAATAGATTGAATGGTGCTCTACACTCTATTGTGAAAAGTCAGAATGTGTCCAAAAAGGCACGTTTGGCAATTCACAATGCTGTGTTAGTGCCTAATTTAATGTATGGTAGTGAAAGTTGGGTGTGGCAGAAGAACCACGAGAGTAGAATAAATGCTGTAGAAATGCGGTCATTACGTAGTACGCTAGGGCTGAATCTGAATGACAGGGTGAGAAATAGTGTGATAAGAGAAATGTGTGGTTTGCAAGATGATGTTGTGACTAGGATTAAGAAAGGAATGATTCGGTGGTTTGGTCATGTAGAAAGAATGAATGAGGAAAGAGTGACAAAGCAAATTTATGTTGCAGAGGTGAATGGCAGAGTCGAGAAGGGTCGCCCTAGGCGAAAGTTTATCGACCAAATTGGCGATATATTAATAATGGGCCAAATTAAGAGTACCTTTAACCGACGAGCGTGTATGCGTAGGTTATGGATGTGGAGGAAGCGAGAGAGGTGTGTCAGGATCGTGCCAAATGGAATTCCATAGTCTCTGCCTACCCCTCTGGGTGACAGGCGTGAGTGTTTATGTGTTATGTGTTATGTGTGTCAAATGTGGAATTCTGGAAGATACTATTCATATTATGATGGAATGTGAACGGAACGAAGCATATAGAAAACTATTAGGTTTTGACAAAAATAGTGTTGGATTGTATAATAGTATTTTAGCTTTTCCATTATCGGATAAGGCTTAAAAAACTTTATAAACTAGTATTGTTAGGTATTAAGAACAGATCATTGTTTTATTATTGTTTACGTGAATTTATCATTGTCTGATTATATGTATTTGATTGTGTACCTATGAGGGTGACATGATCTAATGGATCAAACCCTCTATAATGAATAAAGATTTAAAAAACAAAATATCTGGTTGTACTACCTTTTGTAAATAAAGAACTTATTATTATAGTATTTTTACCCGACTGCCAAGGAAGGTTATATTTTTCGCGCGTATCTTGTATGTTTGTAAATTTCTTTATTACCTCGTACTTTCCAAACAGCTGGATGGATTTTTACAGTTAAGGTATCGTTTTATTTATCTTAGAAACCCAAGTGTTGTTAAATAGCTTTTTGAAAAAAAGAATAAAATGATGGCTTTTTGGCGCAAAATAGTAATACGTTAATTAAAAAACTAACCAAATCTATCGAGCAGGATATCAAAATAAAGGAAATTAAAAGGCGAATGAAAAATATTTATAAGTTATATGTTTAAATTTAATTTGGAATAATCAATCGGTCTAAAGATTTTGAAAAAATGGTAAAAACGTAAAATGGGCCATGTTTGTGTCGGACATGGTGCTATTAAATGAAATTTAGTTCATAAGAGTGAAGCGGTCAAAAATCTATGCCTTTGCGATTGGCTATTAGCACTGACCTGGCAACATCTAAGGCGGTGGTTAAATTGGAAAATCGAGCTGCGTCCTATCATTAGGTATGTAGGTTACCCATGGTGACCTTGATGGGCTTGCCCTTTACGTGAACATATCGAATACAAGTTCATACGATTGATTTTGCAAAATTTATATAACCGAGCGGCAAAATCTTACATTTGCTAAAAGTAGATGAGGTCCCGCATGAAAGACAGAAAGGTAGTACGATTTAAATATTATTTAGTTAGATGTTACTACAGAGTAATATTGGACGCTTTACATCGTATGTGTAGTTAGAGGTTTGATGGCGTAACCACCACGTAACTACCACTTACACGTAATATGTTGCAAAAATCCATAAAAGGAGAGAGGCTAATCAATATATTTTGACTGTAGAATATCTTATTACATTGAAGATTATCGTATTCCTCAGGGAACATTTCCTCCTGAGCACATTGTATAATTAGATTTTGTGAACGCTGTTATTCTGAATAAGACAAATGAGATAAATTTTTGTTATTGCATGCCTTAAGCGCAAAGCGGGTAGGTATGATCTACTAGCGCCTAAAAGCCAAGATTCCAACGTTTTGTTGCATGAAATCTATCTACGAGTATATATACTTATTTGTTCATAAAAAAGATAAAAATAAGTTTTGCATTATTTAAAAATCAAACGTTCATCATCATGATCATCATCATTATACCCTCTCATAAGTCCACCGTCGAATAAAAGCAATCCATATATAGCAAAAATACCTCGTTTTTTTTTTGCTCCTGCAAATGCACCTGCATTCATCTATTTCAATATATAAATTGAAAAGTTAATCACGTAAATTAAAAGCGACTTAATCATAATTGTAGTGAAATCACATATCTATCTTTAACTCGCATCCCACTTCGTTTACTATCTATAACCTATGTTCTAAGCCCGTTTATTCATTTGTTTGTCCCTAACTAATAGGTCGCAAGAATTGTAATTTGTTTCAAAATGGTAATCGGATTAACTTCCTTCATTCTGCGTAATTGGTTTATGTCTTCCTCAAATGCTTGTCACTTGCCGACATTATTTCTAACAAAATTAAAGATATTTGATTTTACAAGGCTTGTGACATCAAGGTTATCAAAATTAAAAAAAAAATATCAGGCGCTAAAAGGAAAAAGAAAATCAAATTTAAAAAACATTTTAAAACTCACAAGAGTTCTCTCAAGTGTTTTATGGATGGTTTAGTCCTTTTCTAAAATTACAAAGCGGAATACAATTTTTGTTATAATTTTACTCTATGACAGTAGCATTATACATCACTTCTACATCAACAATTATTATTAATTGTGTCCTTTAAATATGTAAGCGAATAGAGTCAATTTGTAGCGCGGCCAGAATATAATATCCGAATAGGGGCCCTAAAAACTGATACAGGATTGCCCACGCATCTACACTATTACGTTTAGTCATAGAATTTCGTAACCTTTCATTTCACCTCGTGGGTTTCGTAAGACACTATTTATATATTATAAAACTGGAGCTAGAAACTAACTTACAATTTACTAGATGGTAAGTGACTATACTCGTCTATGGTCAATGAGGGCTAATAATCTTCCACTCACCAGATGTCGCTAGTTGTGACTGAGGTAAAGTTTTTCATTACATAGTGTCAGTTAATTGAGAAATTAGTTTTAAATAATAGTTTATCATTATCTAGAGTATTATATTAATATAAAACACAATGAGTCAGTGGTTTGATTTTTATTTTTTTGCACTTTATAACTCTTTTTTTAATTTTTCTACTTTAAGTTATGTTTATAGTTTGGTTTATTCATTTCTAATGTAATTAATATAAAATATTACTAACAATACGGAAATAAACCTTAAATATTACATTTTCCTAAGAAATTTTCGCCGCTATGAAATCTCTCAAATATTTTACCTCGCTGTAAAGTGGCGCCGGCCTGGTGGCCGAAAAAGTTGTGGATTCCCTCATTGAAGCCAACTTCAAAGACATGTGTCGTGACCTCTGTGGGCTAATGAGAAATACCTCACAGACTGTAATTATACTGGTTCTCTATACTGGGGCTCTAGCAACCATCTGTGTAGCTCTAGTGAAAATCTGTGTGCTACCTTAGTACTGGTTTTCATCGAAACCTACTTAATCATAGTAACAACATATTTACAAAAAATTTCGTTAATGGAATAGCCCGTGCTCAGCATTGGACTTCTCACAGGCTCATTATGATAACAACTAGTAACAATAAAGATTAAAACTTTTTGTCTTGTCTCAGTGAAAAGAGTTTGGATAAGTTGAGTCTCAAGTTAAGTCGACAAAAACACAGATAATTGCGTTGCCGAAAAGAGTCTCGAATCCCGATAGTCCTCGCGATAACTTTTTAACGACTAAATCACAAAACGTCAATATTTCTCTACTAATTTTACATACAATAAACTTGTATGTAACATGTAACAAATACCCCGTTGTTCCCGCTAATTGCGATATCAGAATCAGGATTAAGACGTACAGAAGTAACTTTACTACTAAAAAAAAATTGCCCGTCACAATACGTGAACTTTGAAGGGCCTGTGGCGGGTGGGAGGAAAAGGGGAGATCTCCCGCCGGGCAAGGTGTTCTGCCCGGGGAGCGGCCAACGCTCCAAGTGGTAGTTCGGAGCTATTCTATATATATTACTTTAATTTCGGAACTTTGTTAGCGCGATTTAGGCTTCGATGTGTTTCGCTTGTGGCGCGACGACAGCGCCGCCACATCACGCCCCTGCTCAGACCGGAGGTCGATAGTGCAGTCTAGATGTCGACGAATTTGCAAGTGCCAGGGAATTGCCTTGTAAATATGCAGTGAGTCGAGAAGAAGGCAAGTAATATGCGAGAGTGCCGTGAAGCAGAGGCAAGCAGTAAGGCTCAGAGCCGTGCCGGACACTGTAGCGCAGAGAGTAGCTTGAAGGAACAGGAAGCATTATTATTCCAGTGCTGCGATGAACCTTTGTAAAGCTAGATGGCTTGCTGAATGTGAAGACTACAGACAATATCTGCTCGGGAGCGAATGAATGAGGTACTTGAGGATAATGACGAAGGTTTGAAGTTGTAGTTTCAGAAGGTTGTTGTTTGCGTGTTCAAATAACGTCGGTTGGTCACCATTGTGGCAGGTGGAAGGAAAAGGGGAGATCTCCCGCCGGGCAAGGTGTTCTGCCTGGGGAGCGGCCAACGCTCCAAGTGGTAGTTCGGAGCTATTCTATATAATATATTACTTTAATCGGAACTTTGTTAGCGCTATTTAGGCTTCGATTTGTTTCGTTTGTGGCGCGACGACAGTGCCGCCACAGGTCTTTCTTGATAATGGCCATATTGAGTTCGTGGTTTGACTGCTATAACGACTAAAACGGGCCCGAATAGAACGATGGTAACTGAAGAACTTATTTTCTAATCAAATTTATAGGAAGTGGAATTCAAAAAAAATTAAAAAGCGTTTCGATTTTGAAAATAACACAATCTACATCAAATCATTCACATTCCGTAATTCAAGTCCGTACAAAGATTGTCATTGTCATCAATATATTACAGATCATCATATCTATACATATATTCCCGGCTGTGCAATCCTAAGATGTATAATATGACCGTAACAAACCTTCCCGTAAACCTCCACTGCCCAAAACTATTCTGAGGGTTGCCCGCATAAACTAAGAATACCACGAATTTAACTGTATGAGGACCTATGATTGATTGTATGAATACTTTTTATGAGGCCTACAATAACTACTAACTAAAAAATACAGTAGTAAGTTAATAAGAAAGATCCTCCCTGCCTATCCCGAAAAAGTAAAGCTATAGTAATGCATATTAGTCCTTTTCCTATTTCTTACAGTTTACAATAACATTACAAAGTTATAATGCAGTTAGTTTTAGGTAATTTTTTATGGAATTGTAACGAAATTTTTACTAATCCAAGTGCATTTATAAATTGGTTGACTATTATTCGTTAACTTGTTAATTATACTTAGCTGTGACAGTTATCTTGTTAACTTCATTATGTATATTGTGTATACTTTTCAAGATCTTTCCAAAAACAGGGGTTTAGTTGGTAAGGGGGACATGACTTTGAAAAATACCAATTTAAAGCTGAATCGAATAAATGTTGTTGAAAAAATGTTTTTGAAAGACCTATCTAACGATACCCTATAAGATACCTCTATGAAAGGTGCCCAAAATAAAATAATTTTTAAGATTTTATTTTACAGTTTTGTATGCGTAAATAATATCTATAACTATGTCAAATAACAGACTTATAGCACTTAGGGTCTCTGAGTAAAACCGCGTACGGACGGAAGGACATTACGAAGCCATAAGGGTTCCTTGTTAAATAACTACGGAATCCTAAAAAAGTGTTAATAATGTAAACAAACAAAAGGAGCTGTGGTGTCTCAAAAAATAATCGCTCCAAGCTATATCTAATTTATAAGTGCACTACCAACGCAAATTCTATCCTAATAGCAGCAATTTTAAGAGCTAATTTACCCCGTACTCGGCAATGCAGAAAACTGCATGTCAAACAAATAAAAAAACAAATCGGAAGCGGGAAAAGTTAATTAACATGCACTGTAATACATTTTTAATTTTTTACAGGTTAATATTAAAATCTTCCAGAACAAATTTCGGTTACGGCGACCATCAGCGCAGGCTGTGATTATTGCTCACAGATTATACACTCTATTCCCTCACTCTCACACTCTGATGGCAAGGCAATAGGCCAAAGAAGAGATCAGGCGCAGGATCAATAGCTTTACATTCATTCAAACGCCTGGGGACACTGAGAATTTCTTTACATAAAAACACAATAACTGATTTTTTCGTCCGACCTGGGTACGAGCCCGAGACATGATCAGCAGCAGTTGTGCTTACGGCCCAATGGCCGTAATGCCTCCAATGAGGAACGAATCAGTTGAATTTCATAAAGTATTAATTAATAAGTAAGCATACAAATCTATCAGCCATGTGTTAAACCAAATTTCCAGTGTGTTACTCTGTCGATTACAAAGTAGTATAGTAATTTCCAATCCAACAGAAATTAATTCTGTAAGTAAATATTAACTTCACACTGTTAAGCACAGACCCAGCGAACTAAAACGGACTGATATACAAATAATAGTAATAACAATGAATCGAACTTGGCCCATGACGATAAAGTTTGTTGGAATTATACGTATTTCAACCTGCAATACTAATCCAACATTTAAATTTTTCAAAAAAGTTCGAAAGCTTTTTACATAACAGTTTAGAAACATATTGTGGGGTATCTTTTTCCTTCCTGATTTTTTACTAACTGAAATAGAAGAATAGATTTAATACTGTCTTCTTTTTGATTCTTTAGCCGCCCCATACTCATCATCATCATCATCCTCATCATTACAGCCCTTCACAAGTCCACTGCTAAACATAGGCCTCCCCCAAAGAATGCCACAAAGCACGGTCCTGAGCCACCTGTATCCATCGACTTCCTGCATGTCTTACCAGGTCGTCACTCCATCTCGTGGGGGGATGCCCTACACTTCGCCTACCGGTACGAGGCTGCCACTCGAGAACCTTTCTTCCCCATCGGTTGTCGGTTCTTCGAGCTATATGGCCGGCCCACTGCCACTTCAGCTTACTAATCCGTTGGGCTATGTCGGTTACTCTGGTTCTACTGCGGATATCCTTATTCCAAAGTTTATCACGCAGAGAAACTCCGAGCATAGCCCTCTCCATAGCTCGCTGAGCGACCTTGAGCTTCCTCATACGGCCAGCAGTGAAGGACCACGTCTCAGGTCGTAGGTGGCAACCGAACCTCCACCGGAGATTCTAAGCACCCCCTGCCCCGCCGTTACCATGGTCGCCACCGTAGCCAGGAATAGCGGGGCCGCCGGCGACTGGGGGCCGTATCTTTGTTACTCTCGTCATTGGGGGGTATTTGCCATAGTTGCCACGCTTGGCGAGCGGGTTGGCACCCGCAGTTTTTTTATTATAATATTGGCTATTATCAGGAAGATGCTGCTGCCCTACTCCCACCTGTTTCCCTTTGTCGCCTTTTACGACACCCAGGGGAGGATATGGGGTAGTGGATATACTTGACCGCCACTACACGGCGTGCCCCATACTACTAGGTATTAATTAAGAAATAATTAATCATCTTATGTGTACTTACCGAATATAGACTTTGAACTAAGAGTTAGGGAAGATACTTAGTGAGAACCACACTGTTTTCTGAGATACAGGTGATAACCTAGTTCAGGAGAGAGGGCTCCATTGTATTTTTAGACATATTTGATTGGTAATAAACGTTATTTAATTTAATTTATTTTATTGTCTTCTCTAACCCCATATAATGTAGTACGCTTAAGTTTAATGCAATGTCAGTTAAAATTTATCCATAACAGCTTTATAAAGCCTAATGCATTTACTATAGACTCCCCCATATATTGCGTAAGGGGACTGCAATATAGTTGCCACGCATGGTGGGTGGGCAACTGTAGTTTTGTGTCATATAAGTTGTTTTCAGGAAGATGCAACCTATCTCCTGTTTCTATGTCATTACATACATTTTTTTATAGAATAATGATGACATGCGAGCACAGTCCACCTTACACATCTATCCTCAGCTAAGAATCAAAATCCAGATATCTTGTCACTCCTGAGGACTAAGAATTGTTTCTAGTAAGAAAGTTCTCTACACTCACCATATGAAAAATAGCAGCATTAAGTTGCTTTTAACGATGGTATTTTGTTATAATTACCCCTGTTGAGCCGATCCATTCGTGCTACAGTCATAATATAGCTATAGCGTGGTTCTACTACATATAAAAATTGCACAAGGACCAATCAAGTATATTTATTTGTAGGCCATACAAATGCTTGTTTCGTATGTGGTACGAACCCGCGGCCCTAACCGCAGCAACTCAAGCTAAGCCACTGCACCACGGAGTCGTCAAGTATGTGAAGTTTACTGAGAAATTATTCACAGAAACTTTTACAATTCACGTTTCACGTTCAAATTGTCTAATTTACATATGTTGCGTCTGTTATAAAAGCGTAAAAGGGAGTGAGTTATTTTTTACTTTTTTATTTTTAAACCTTATGAGTAAATTACAGACTGTGGAGTGGAGTAACTAGTATCGCTAGCTTGTGTTTGTTCCTAATGTTTAAATAATATATAATACTTTTTAATTAAGTTACAATAAGTAATATTAAGTGGACAAATAAAAATTATGCAATAAGCCAAAGGATTTTTCAGCGATACTTTGGCAATAGTCTTTTACTTAGACAATTTTTTACTATAACGCAAAAACGCAATATACTTTTTTCAAAGCAGTGCAAAAGAACAAATAGGCGTTATATACGAAAATTTGGGTCTGACCGCATTGTATGATGTGACGTCATTTCGCATTTATAACGAATCAGATTGAGGATAAAACGGACTATTTTGCTGAATGACGTTTTCATTTGCCTTTTCTGCAAATTCAAATGAAGTTACCTATACCTATGTATTTTTTTTTTCAGAAATATCAACAATGTTCTCTTACGGACGTAATTACATCACATAAGTCCACTGATGAACATGCGCCTCCTCCAAGAAATGTTACAAATTACGGTCCTTAACAACCTGCATCCATCGACTTCCTGCTTGCCTTACCATTAAAGTATAGCTTAAGGTTACGAGTATTATGTAATTAAATTTAAAAGGTTTAAATTAAAAAGTGTGGTTTACAAGATGATGTAATAAGAAAACAATGATTCGGAGGTTTGATCATGTAGAAATAATGAATGTATAAGCAAATAATAAATAAATGAATAAATAATTTTCGAAAATTTATGTAAGTTTTTGATTTTTAAAATATACATTTTTGAATGTTTAACTTTTCTGATTAAATACCATGTAGTGGCGGTGTAAGAATCTCCATAACCCAATATCATCCCATGGGTGTCGTAAGAGGCAACTAAGGGAAACAAACCAGGAGGTGGGCAGCAGCGTCTTACTGATAACAACTAGAAAGTAGAAAATCTGTGCTACCAACCCGTCTACCAAGCGTGGCAACTATTGCAAATATCCCCCATAAGATGCAATATATGGGGATACCTGAGTTAATCAATGGACTTTCATACGCTGTAATGAACGAATGAATGAATAAAAAATATATGATATGTACATTAACTATTTCTTTCAAATTAAATATGTAGGCCCTATTTACTGGAAGCCAGGCGTTCCATCTTAGTCCTCAGAGCTGACAACAAATCTGCATTTTGATTCTTAATATACATAAAACATAAACACTCACGCCTATCATTCAAAGGGATAGACAGAGACTCGCCTCCTCCACATCCATATACCTATGCATACACAATCGTCGGTTAAAGATACTCTTGATTTGGCCCATTTTCAATATATCGCCAATTTGGTCGATAAACTTTCGCCTAGGGCGACCCTTCCCGACTCTGCCGTTCACCTCTGCAACACAAATTTGCTTTGTCACTCTTTCCTCATTCATTCTTTCTACATGACCAAACCACCGAAGCATTCCTTACTTAATCCTGGTCACAACATCATCTTGCAAACCACACTCTTCTCTTATTAAACAATTTCTCACTGTGTCATTCAGATTAAACCTTAACATACTCCTTAATGAACGCATTTCCACAGCATTTATTCTATTCTCGTGCTTCTTCTGCCACACAAAACTTTCACTACCATACATTAAAGTAGGTACTAACACAGCATTGTGAATTGTCATAAGTGCTTTTTTGGATACATTCTGACTTTTCACAATAGGGTGTAGAGCCCCATTCACTCTATTTCCTGCATTCACTCGTCGTTCTATATCCTTATCATATCTACCATCCCTGGTAAACACACATCCCAAATACACAAACTCATCTACTTGCTCGACCAACACCCCTTCTTTTATTATTATTTGATTCTTAACTGAGGATAAATGTAGATATCTATGGGCTATAGCATCCACAGGCGGCCTGTGTGCTCGTTTGTTACCCTATTTCTATAAAAGGAAACATAGCACAAGTTCGTTTAATCTCGCGGTCTTTAATAAAATATAAAGCAACTGCCGAAAGCTCAATACTTGCCGAGAGTCGTACATTATCATTAACTTAGGGATACACGTATGAAATACTTATATTATGGCATCGTGAACTGAATATATAATACGATAAGCGCACAGTATCTTCCATACATAATTTAAAACAAGCCTTATAACAACTTCCTTAACCTCGCAAAGTTGGCACGCGCTTAAACTAGTAATAGAAGATATTTTATGTTGCTTCAATAGTAAATTAAATAAGAGTAAAATTTAATAAATACACGATAAAATATCAAACAATTAACAGCCATTGACTTCTAATACGTGGTCTTTCACTGCTGGCCATATCAGGAATCTCAAGTTTACTCAGTAAAACACTTGCTGAGTGAACTTGAGTTTACTTGCATGATAGACTTAGTAATGGGGACATCTGCAGCAGAACTAAAGTAACCGATGTAGCCCAATGGATGTAAGGAGAATTGGCAATGTGCTGGCCACATACTTACTACCGATGAGGAAGACAGGTACGTGAGTGGCATCTTCCTATCGGTAATGGATGCGTAGGTTGCACCCTACTAGATATAGTGACAGACGTTGTTGTTGTGCAGGAAGTGTAAGGATGCAGGTGGTTCAAGATCGTACTTTGTTGCTTCCCCTGGGGGAGGCCAATGTTTGGCAGTGGAATTGTGAAGGGTTGTAATGATGAGTTCTAGCACTCACACAGGAGTTTTTTTGAGGAGTCAAATTTAATGTTTCCATTTATTTACACGACTTTACCATTTGGCCAGTATAAGTTTCTTTATATTGTTTTGAACTGATTTATTTATATTTATTTGACAAATGAGTAGTTTTTAGAGAGTAATAGTGTTAAAAGTTCTGGAATGGGGCCACTTATGAACAAGTGCAACACCAGGTAATTTGCAGGTTCGAAAAATATTTGATATACATGATAAACTTGTTATTTTGTTGATTTAGGGTAACACAGATACGCGACGCGAGGATGCTTGAAGAGGCCAGTGGTTTCACACAGGGCAGCGCGCCCCCACGAGACGCACGTGACGTCGTAAGGTGCATCGTGAAATCGCTGGCAAAGTGAAGCCTCACAGCGCGGAGCATGTGTCTACGTTAGCTGCAAGCTCTTGCTTCAGGCTGCGTCTAGCACCGTCGCGATGCATCACACGGCTTTGCGAAGCGCAGAGCCGCTCTTGCACGTTGCACCTGCTGAAAACGCGCCGCTACGTATCGTGAAATCTGACAAATTTTCCGTTTTTTGAATAACTTAAAAGTTTAGGACCAATTTTCCAACTAAAAATGTACTGTCAGACTGGGCTTAAAGTTAAATGTGACATTATATTCTTGACAGTTTTGGTATTTATTAGTGATTTAAACAAATACCAACATTAAATAGACAAAGTATTCAAAATGGAAAATGGAAAAGTTAACATCACTTTGTGGTAACTTTCCCTTCAAGGTTTATAAATAAAATAAACCTAGCAAGCTAACAGCATAGCAAAGTGGCGAAGCAATCAGCTTTGTAGCGGTTTCTAACGGTTACCGTTGAGCAATCAGTTTCAAAATAGGAGGTTCAGATGCCTGGGTGATCAGTATCGATTGCTGAAAACAGAATTTGAAAATTCGAAACCGTTCTCGAGATAATCGTGGGCCAGACGGACAGACGGACGGACAGACGGACAGACGGACAGACGGACAGACGGACAAACGGACAGACGGACAGACATCGTGAAATCAATAAGTGACTTCGCAAGCTTCGTCACTTAACAAGAGGATTTGACTTCAAGGTTGAACGTTACCTCATAATACATAACACAACTCTCAAAGTTATAATTTGCTCCTTTAATTGTGTTGCAAATAGCAAAGTTTACGCTTGTGGTATATATTTTTCATATAAACTTGAAAATATGTGTCACGGTTGTCAAAAATCCTTGAATTCAATTTTTTCATATAATTTTGTCACAATAATTTTTATAAGAAAAAATTTAAAATTATCACACAAAAATATATATATAGTCTAAAATTTGAAATCAAATTGGTGCAATAATAACTTTAAATCAATGATAGTATTGATTAAAAAAAGTATTCGTTTTTAATAAGTCATCATCATTTTATTACAACCCGTAATAAAATGATGTCAAGTAAAAAATATTTATTGTAATTAACCTAAATATTGTTTTCCCACAAAAGCAAAATATTCATAATACTTAAAAATGACAATAATTTTTGGATGCAAATTAATATCAATAGACTAAGTTGAAATTGTGAAAAACACTGAGTAGTAATAATATTATTGATGCCCAACAGTGAAGAAATAATAATACTGATTTCTCTTTTTAATCTGTCAATCGCTAATGGCTACGGACGACTGCCCAGCCTCGATGAGTCACCTTTTCGTCAAGGATCACGTGACAAAGACAGAGTTCCTGGTGGACACTGGAAGCGATCTTTGTGTTTTCCCTTACAATGCACTAAAAGACTGACGACAGAAAGTGAACTAGCCGCTTTTAGCAGCGAATTGAAGTATAATTAACACATTTGGTTATATAAATCTTTAACTTAGTTTAGGTTTACGTAAAGATTTACCATGACAGTTTATAGTCGCTGATGTTACAAAAGCTATCTTAGGTGTTCATTTTCTTTCACATTATATTCTTGTTGTAGATGTTCGCAATAAACGCATAATAGATAATATTGCTTCTTTGTCTGTAGCTTCAATTGCTAATGTTATTTGTAATGCTTATACTGTTAGTGTGCTTACTGGCAATTCTAAGTATCACGCGATCCTAAATAAATATCCAGAGATCACAAGACCTTCAGGTACACCGACCACGCCAACACAACACACTATGCACCACATGCGCACCAACCAGCATCAACTGCCTCTTGCTCACCTCGTAGGATGGAGGAGATTTTTTATAGGAGACGGGACAACGAGCATGCAGCTCACATGATGGTAAGTGAATACCGCCGCCCATGAACAACTGAAATACTGGGGGAACCAGGGGAATTGCAGATACGTTGCCGGCCTTTTGAAGAGGTGTAAGCTCTTTTTTTTAAAGTCCCTAAATTGTATCGGTCTGGAAAAATCGCTGGTGGTAATCGATTCCACAAGGAAGTTGTGCGAGGGAGAAAACTTCTTCTAAATCGCACAGTGGTGGACTGCCAAACATCCAGATGGTATGGATAGTATTATCGCGCTTTTGTCGCGATGTGCGATGGTGAAATAAAGCGACTGGAAGCAGTCCGAACAATTCGTCAGAGCACTCTCCATGATAGATGCGATAAAATACGCAAAGAGATGCAACATCTCTATGCACTGCCAGGGAGTTAAGCCGATAGGAAAGAACTCGGTAGTCGACGATTCGAACTACTCTGCGCTGGATGCGGCCAAGTGTAAGGAGCTGACACTGGGGAGCCCTTGCCCAAAGATGGGAACAGTATTCCATGGGAGGCCGAACCTGCGCCTTGCAAAGTTGCGGGCATGGTGCCGGCATGAAATACTGTCCCTCTCTGCTGAGCACGCCAAGCAATTTAGAGGCTAATTTGGCCTTCTCTTCCAAGTTACCATGAAACTGCACGTCACTCGATATGTCGACACCGAGGATTTCGATATTGGCTGAGGCAACCAGGGGAGGTCCTTGAAACCGAGGAGATACGACAAAGGGGTTCTTTTAGCGGTAAACGCGCAAACTTGTGTTTTCTGGGGATTGAACTGGACTATTTTTAGTCACCTCTAGTCTGAGAGTTTGTTCCACAAAATCTAGACTTCAGATACAAGTTTGTTCCGGTACTCTGCGACGTTTTCCCGAGAAATATTGGCACGTCCGGTGTATAGAGCATCACCAGTGCTGTCGTCTGCATAACAATGAATGTTACTGGTTTGCAACATATCTTTGATATGGAGAAGAAACAGCGTTGGTGATAGCACGCAGCCTTTTGGAACACCAGCATTAATAGGCTTGTGATCGGAACATGCACCGTCTACTACGACCTTGATGCTCCGATCTCGTCAGGAAGTAATTACGGAGGCTGCAAACTTCGTGATTATGCAGTGATAGAGCCAGTCGGCAGAATTTACTGTCGCACCGATGGGCCGGTTGGAACCGGTGTGGTACAATGACCTCACAGAATACCAGCGTGAAGTAGAGGTTTACTCCTGCGTTTTGGTTGGTAAAAGCAGGTGGCCGCAGGCCCATTCTCGAACGCACATCGCGTCAAAATTCACGATACCATACTCACCATCTCGATGCTTGGCTTGGTTTTACGAGGAGTTTTCTTCCTCGGACAAACTGACATTTGTCCCAGCAAACGCCCCTTACGTTGCGCACAATTCTTGGCCTGTTGTTAACCGACCTGAACCTTGTCAGTCTGCCGATGAGGGCTCTTGCCTTTGCGATACGGTCTTCAATTTATTTTCTCCAGGCTGGGATGACGCTTCTTTGTGTAGAAGCACGTACAGCTGTGAGAAGCTTGGTGCCAATATACTGCCAGTGCTTTGCCAAAAAGAATTGATTCAGTCTCGCAAACCTCCCGACTGGCTTCCAAATTGGTAATTAGCATTGGGCTTAGAGCCGTCACGACAGCCCGATTTCGCTTGCTTAGAGATATGCGGGAAAGTCGCGGTCTGTTCTCGAGAGGCGTATTGCGCATTTCCCTAATTGCCTATTCCAATATGCTCCTCATTTGTTCTTATTCCTTGGCGACTATTTAACCGTCGTCTGAGTCAACCACAAGGAGATCTACGGCGGTATCTTCTTGTGTGTGTTGCTCTGCAACTCGTAGAGCCGCATCTTCTGTCGTAGTATTTTCATTTGTCGAGGGAACAGCCTCACATCGGTCGAGTTTAACGTCAGCAAATATTTTGTAGCGCATGATGGACCGAACTCGGACTGCTAGGTTTTGGTCGGTGACGGTAACGGATGGCTCATGCTGAGCAAAAATGTGATTCATGTATTTAAATATGTATATTTGTATATATGTATGTATACGTCATATATGTATAGTTTATTTATTGGTAAAATGTATGTTTTATGTAGTTAATGATCATTATTTGTAGTGTTATTTAATTCTATATTGCCGCACCTACGTCAAATTGTCACCACTCCATGAGTTGACTGGTAGAGAATGCCTCAAGGCATTAAGTCCGCCCTTTGTATTCTTTTATTTTAAGAAATGCAATAAAGAATAAACAATAATAACAATAATAATGCATCCTAGCCTATTATGCAAGTCTTCCAATTTCTCCCCCTTTCGCCCTAAAATATGCTCGCAATGCGTTTGAATTCATTTTCTTCGTTCAACGCATGCCGCGGTCTCTACCAGCGGCGGGTACCGCTTGCAGAGTCCGGAAGGACCCTACTGACAACAAGCCAACTGGTTGAGTTGATGGATGCTCGCATCCATCAACATCTACGAGGTAGTCGTGGAGCCCCTCACGCTTGGCTGACGGCCCGCATGCTGTCACGTCCAATGCTAGCTTGAGACGTGCCCTGGCGACTTCCAGGCAGCGGCCCTATGCGCGTTCCTCGTTGTGCCATCATCCATTTTATGGGCGTCAGTTAACGGGAGACGCCCATGCCCGACACCGTTTTATGGTTCGGCCATATGCACAAACGGACCTTTGCAACCTCAAATTTGCCTAGGCTCGGTGCTCACACTACTTGGTAGGGCGCTGACTAACTGTATCGACTTAGCAGTTCTGTCATTTAACGGTCACATCAGCGGGCGGTGGGGTCACCACTTCCCTACGCCATTTTATGTTATTTACTTTTTTATTATTTTTATATTTAATATTAATCTACAAAAATGGACAGCAGAAAAGGAAAAATGTTTAAACAATTACATGGCTTCCAATATATGGCAGCATGGTAATTCTGGACTGCTGGCCCTATGAAAAAGCTTAAGGTCGCTGAGAGAGCTATGCTCGAAGTTACTCTGCAAGTTCGTAGTGATTTTTTATGTAAAATGAAGGTGACAAACCAGCACAAATTTCATTTCATGGTAAGTGGATGCTGTGGCCCATAGACATCTACCTCATCTATCACCATTAAAAATCAAATTGGTGATGCATGGTCACCATTGAGAACTAAGAGGGAATATATCGTTACTGGTAAAGATTAGCACCGTTTATCTGCACAAACAATTCGAAAGTACTGTATGCAATGCATCCACCATATATACCTGACCTTGCACATTCAGATTTTTACCTGTCCAATTCTTAGCAGACGTGACGTTCTACGTGACTCTACCAGGTAAAATAAATAATTAAATTTTAGTTGGTTTTTACTCGGTCAAGCAGACCCATTCGTGACACAACCATAATATGGCTATAGCGTGGCTCCAACACGTATAACATTAAAAAATTCTACCACGCCTAAAGTATGACCTTTTAAATAAAAAGAGTTATCAGAATCGGTGCACATTTTTTTTGGGTAACATACACACACAAAAAGAAAATACAGTCAAATTGTACACCTCCTTCTTTCTAAAAGTCGGTTCGAAATTAATGATTCTATTTTACTTTAACTTAATCCTTGTCTGTCAGAACACTAACCGTAAAACGATACTGAACGTTTCATTTTATCTGTCATTTCTCTGTCCGAGGTTGAGCAACTCTGATGTCTGTTTCATGTAAATGAGAATATTTTCTCTCTTATTGAATGCTTAGATTGCTTCATCGTGCATTTGATGTCTCTTTGTAGCTGTGTCCCTCGTTTAATTCTAGTGACCCGTTGATCAAGTATTAATAAAACCTAATACACAGAAAAGAAATGTTTAGTTCTCCACTAGACACACAGACACAGTGTTGTATAAATTTCACATGGTAAATTTATAGGTTTATTATCCAATCACTATATGAATGAACTCTATAAATTTAAGATAAATCAGTAGGTATAAATACATCAAATCTTATCATCGACTATACTATAATATATTATGCTAACCTATTATATTATACTACATATTATACCGATCACCTAGTTTTAGGGTTCCGTGCCCAAAGGGTAACCAACTGGACCCTGTTCATCCTTTGGCTACGCGTAGATAGCGACGACCATCCGCGTGTCTACGGGCGCCACTATAGATCCCATAGCGGTAATGCGAAAACAGACCGACTCATGAAAAACTTCCAAATGGCTACAGATTCCTTGCTACAACAGGTCCCATCCGCAGAGATCGTGATCCTTGGCGATTTCAACGCCCACCACGCCGAATGGCTCGGTTCATGTTTAACCGATCATGCGGGGAGATCTGTTTATGACTTTGCCTTGCCATATGGTCTGACACAACTGGTTACTTCGCCTACGCGTATTCCAGATGTGGAGGATCAAACAACTTTCCTGCTGGACCTTCTGCTGACGTCTCACCCGGAGGGATATCAGGTTTCCGTCGATGCCCCTCTTGGCTCTTCGGACCATTGTCTGATCCGGAGTGTGGTGCCACTCACGCTGCCC
Organism: Parnassius glacialis; assembly: GCA_033319125.1. NCBI lineage: Eukaryota > Metazoa > Arthropoda > Insecta > Lepidoptera > Papilionidae > Parnassius > Parnassius glacialis. The sequence goes on from JAVANC010000005.1 coordinate 42,550,663, forward strand.
TCGCAGTTTCGTTCTGCAGTTTGCCGCCGTGTTTGGCATTACACATCGGCGGATTTGGACGGAATGCGATTTTTCTTTGCATCCTACCCATGAGGGCGGGGTCGCTTCTCGCCGGATGATCCCAGCGCTGTTGCTGACTCTGTCGCTGATGTCTTGCTACAGGAAATGGAAATATTTATTACATCATCTGTGGTACGCATCGGAGGCAGATTATTATTTTTATCCATAAACTCCTTATTATATTTTCTTATTATGATACCCCTACCTTTTAAACAGGAACAAATCAGTGTTTGTCTGGATTACGTATTCAGATGAACTTCTAGGCAAAAAAGAAGCCCTTCTACCTAATACCATCTTTCCAGTTATAAACATAGATTTCACGTTCATTTACGTACGTTCGTTACACGTTACGTTACTCAGCCTTGGTTTGTTCGCTCCTGTAAGAGTGCATTATTCAGTAAGCAGGAAAGTTATCAGGCCTGGGCTGAGGCTTCAGCGGCTTGGGATGTAAACACCAGCGTGCTTAAAAAGAAGTTTAACTTCGCCTCCAAGTCCTTCAATAGAGTTATTGCCAAGGCGAAGTCCAGAGCACATAGGTAGAATTGGCGAGAAACTAGTTCGGCTTCCTTCGGTAACCCGTGCATTCTGGTCTCTCGCTAAGGCTGTCTAAGGTAATTTCTGTAAGCCATCACTACCATCTCTGCACAAGGAGGACGAAGCACTGGCCCATGCCGCAAAAGAAAAAGCCGACCATTTAGGCTCCCTTTTTGCGTCCAACTCGACTCTTGAAGACGGGAGGAACACACCGCCGACCATCCCGCGATGTGAGTGTACCATGCCGGATGTGCGGTTCTCTCAGCGCTCGGTTCGCAAAGCACTCCTCTCCCTGAACATCCACTAGTCGAGTGGGCCTGACGGAATCCCCCCGATTGTGCTGAGGACGTGTGTCCCTGAGTTGGCACCAGTCTCTCTTTTCTTTCTCTACGCGTCTTTTCCGGTACTCCTTCTTACTCCCAAAACCATGGAAGACAGCTTTTGTCCACCCGATCCCTAAAAATGGCGACCGCTCAGACCCGTCCAACTACAGGCCTATAGCTATCACCTCCTTGTTCTCCAAAGTAATGGAACTCATTACAAACTGCTAGCTTATGCGGTACCTTGAGTCTAAATCTAGTCCAGTTTAATCCTCAGAAGACACAAGTTTGCGCTAAAATGAACACCTTTGTCATATCTCCTCAGTTCCAAGGCACTCCCCTTTCTGCCGCAGCTAGTATCGGAATCCTCGGCGTCGACATATCGAGTGGCTTGCAGTTTCGTGGTCACTTGGAAGAGAAGGACAAATCGGCATCTAAAACGCTTGGCGTGCTCAGCAGAGCGGGACAGTATTTCATGCCGACAAAACGACTGCGATTTGCCTGGTTCCCTTGCAGTTGTTTATGGGCGGCGGTGGTCGCTTGCCACCGGGTGAGCCGCATGCTCGTTTGAGACTTTTCCTATAAATAAAAATGCATAGTGTCCTGAGCTTTTTAAACAGTGATAGAAATAATATTTTTAATTGTAATAAATACTGCATAAATGAAAAACTTGTAAAAGTACTTTCTTTTATAGGATAGGGTGACAAACGAGTACACAGTCCACCTGATGGTAAGTGGTTGCTGCGGCCCATAGACATCTACATTTATCCTCAACAAAGAATCAAAATGCAGATGCGTCGTCACCCGTGAGAACTAAAATGGAAGGCCTCTTTTCCAGTAAAATGGGTACTCTTTTCTCTACACTCACCATACGAAACACAGCAGTGTCAAGCTGCTATATTACTCTGGTATTCTGTGAGAGCGTGGTCCTTCCCCGGTCGAGCCGACTCATTCATGCTACAACTATACTTCTAATATAGCTGCAGCATGGCTCTTCCACCAAGATATAATTACCCTCTATCTGCTCGTCATGTTTTATTATATTTGGTTTTGCCATTCCTAAGATAAGTACGGACAAAAAAACAATAATTTTAAAATGGTGACTCATATCCGATAATTGTACGTGACTTAATGGTAAGCAAAATAACCCCTCAATAAAAGGCAGCTATTTCGATATTACACGCAATCACTTTAATTTTGTTTATATTATATATTAATATTTATATTGTTTAATTGATAATGAAGAACTGACAACATTTTTCTTAGTGTAACTTCAACAATAATTATTATCCCCACTGTTAGGTGCTCTGACTGACTTTTAATATCCTACACTTTATAACAGGTGCCGCGATGAATACGAATGGGATTTTTGGGACATAAAATTACCGAAAACGGAAAACTAAGTTGCCCAAGTTCTATTTTATTGTACTATGAATAATAAGTCAAAAGCAATATCGCTTAAACTTAAACGTAATGCAGATTTTCATTGCGTTATCAAAATTTTCCAGGTAGTTACAATAACTTTTTAAGTGTTTTTTAAAGCTTTGAGCAATTATGATAAAACCTTGGGGTTTATCTTAAAAATTACATAATATGGATTTCTTTTATATATTCTAAGAGACTAAAGTAGCTAAATTGATATTTCCGTTAAATTATTAGTTGAATATGTATGTACAGTTCTACTGTTATGATAATATCATATTGCTTAATATTTAAATAATTACAATAAAACCTTATCCTTACTCTTAAAATTTTAGTAGTGTGTGCTCAATCCTCGATCGTACATTGAGCGTAGCCGGTACCAATGAAATTATTAAACGCATTTTTAAATTTTAATATAGCTGATGTCCAGACTGAATTTCGATCACCTAACACCGGTGTTAGCTTCGTTGGTCTAGTGACCGAAAGCGCGACTGGTGATTATGAGGTCCCGGGTTAGATTCCCGGGTCGGACCATAAAACAGGTTTTTCGGTTAAGAAATTCTTAGTAGCTTAGGAAGTTGGAGGTTTTGACGCCGTGCTTCGAACAGCACGTAAAGTGCGTTTTATTCAGTTATTCTTGATCATCTTTCTATGATCATCAATAAGTACATTAAATAAAATACTTTAGCAAATTATTTTGAAATGTGATATTATTAACTTACATATTTCTAAGAAAATCTAAGTTATTGGTTTGAAATTAACTAAACATACATTGAATACATAATTCTAATGTGAACGGTGTGACGTTATAAGAATGGGAGCATTATAACGAATTACGTACAATTTGCATTAAAAATAAATTCTCCCCGCAACCTCAACTAATCATGTAAAAGTTATTAAAACTTGGGCTTTGTTCTTATTCTGGACAAATTACTAACATTATTGGAAGTCACGCACTGGACGCATGACTGGTGGTGACATGATATCCAGACATCATGTCATCACCAGTCATGCGTCCAGTGCTGACTCCCTAGCTCTCTTGTTTACGCCAGCGTAAACAAGAGGGCTAGGGTAGTGCCATCGATCGGGAAGTCATTACATTTTTCTGCCATTTTCCACAGTTGCTTCTTACGACATCCGCGGGACTACCTAAAATATTATAATTTCAAAATATTACAAAAATACTTAGGAGTCGTGTTCTAATGCTTGACAGAGTTCGATGCAAATGATTCTTTTTTTTTAATAATTAAAGAAAAAAGATTATTTAAAAAGAAACAATTTTTAACAAAAAAATTTTTTTCAATTACAAAACTGAGGTATAGTTCCCCTGACCAGACGAAAAAGTTGCTAAAGTATCTCCACAAGTACACGTTGTATCCCCTCTGTTAATCAAAATACCAGATCCTTCTTTAATTTCTTATAATCAATTCCTAATAATAGATTTAATTTTAAAAAGAAACAATTTTTAACAAAAATATTTTTTTCAAATACCAAACTGAGGTATAGTTTCCCTGACCAGACGAAAAAGTTGCTAAAGTATCTCCGCAAGTACACGTTGTATCCCCTCTGTTAATCATAATACCAGATCCTTCTTTAATTTCTTATAATCAATTCCTAATAATAGATTTAATTGCACCTCATCTTGATATTATTTTTAATACTTGTATCGTTTTGGTGTGTTTCTTGATTTAATGAAGTATAGTAAAGTAATACCTTTATTTAAATCGGCTAGTACATTGGACACCGCTAATTTTAGACCTATTTCTGTACTATCAACTATCAGTAAAACTTTTGAAAAATAATGTTGGGTCAATTGTTTTCTCATAAGATAGGGTGACAAACGAGCACACAGTCCACCTGATGGTAAGCGGTTGCTCTGGCCCATAGACATCTACATTTATCGTCGTTTGCAAATCAAAATGCAGATACGTTGTCACCCGTGAGGACTAAGATGGAATGCCTCCTTTCTAGTAAAAAGGGTCTCCGGTTCTCTAAACTCACCATACGAAACACAGCAATTTTAAGCTGCTATTTTACGCTGGTATTCTGTGAGAGCGTGATCCTTCCCCGGTCAAGCCGAACCATTCGTCCTACAACTATACTACTAATATAGGTGCAGCATGGCTCTACCAAATATTTTCTTAATTCAAATAAATAATTACTGCATAAAACCAATTTGGTTTTAAAAGGGGTCGCTCGACGTCTGACGCCGGTGTTGAGCTTATGAAATATATTTTTAATGCCTGGGAAAATCCACAAGACGCCTTAGGTATTTTCTGTGATCTTTCCAAGGCATTCGATTGTGTTCATCATGAGACATTAATCAGGAAACTACAACTTACGGTGTAAATAATTGGCACTTACACTTATTACTTCATATTTAAGTAACAGAGCTCAAAAAGTCGTGATAAATGGTAAAGGTTCCTCCTGATCGGTATTATCAAAGGGCGTTCCTCATGGTTCAATTCTTGGCCCATTAATGTTCTTAATCTATATTAATGACTTACCTTATCCTGTAGGGGACAATCACGATACAGTATTATTTGCTGACGATACCTCTTAAATTTTCAAACTCAAACGGCAGCTAATTAATTATGACGATGTAAATAATGCTCTATCGAAATCAGTACATTGATTTAATGCCAACAATTTGCTCTTAAACGGCAAAAAGACAAATATATTACACACTGTGTGTAAATAAAACAATTGACGCGCGTCTTCCCGCCAAAGTGTGAGTGAACCGTGGTATCTTAAGGGCTAAGCGCTCCAAATTTCCAAAGTTAAGGTAAAGTTAAGTTGTATTTAAAGTTTTAAATTTATCTAAAGCTATTTTAAAATTATTATCAATATCTTTATGTTAAAAATGTCTAAAAATGTTTTATAATTTTATATATTTATTCAAATATACCAAAGTTTCGCTATCAATATTATCTTAATTGAGTAATAGTAAAGTAGAAAAAGCCGAACTTCACTAAAAATATGTAAAATGGTTGAAGTACTCTAGTGTAATGCGAATATAGTAAAATAATATATTTGTTTTGTACATACTGTAACCATTAAAGTTGAGTTTTTCCAAAAAATAACGAATAATTTTCACAAATAAAACTCATAACACATATAAGTGATAGGTACACAGTACTGTGTAAGCCCTTAGTTTTTTTTGGTAATTAAAATTTAGTAGTGTATTATAAACGAAAAGCAATCAATAGGGTATTTTACACAATGTAAAAATAAGTCAAAGAATATATATTTATGATAGATTTTGTAAAAAGGAAACGAGAAATATTGATTTCTATTTATAAAAATGCATTATAAATTTTATATTTCAATTTAAAGAATAATTCTTTTTAACTGTGCCTCAAATCTGCAAAATGATGTCCGCCATATTAGATAGCGTCGTGACGTCACTAGGTCAAAGAAATAGGTTATGTGCTGTGTACTAACTAGCTAATTTCGAAATTTTTCAAGTTATCATCACGATTGTTGACTTTTATTCCAAATTTTATTGAAAAGGCGTCATGGACGACGGATTTGTAAAAGCGAGTTTATTACTTCGCTTTTAGCACTAATGTTATAGATATTATAATATAAGCTTAGATGAGAAAAACTTTTTGTTATATTTTTTTATACAAACCCTCAGACGAAATAAAAAGTCACTTTTTTATTTGGTCTGAGTACAAACCATGTCTTTATTCCCATATAATAGAAGAAAACAGGAATTAAGTAAAACACTGCACTGCACTTGCAAGGGCTATCAAAATGGCCCACAAAAGGCGGGACGCGGGACAGACGAGCAATGAACCTAATCTATTACAAAATTTGACTTGCAATAGGTACCTATCATGTCATGATGTTTTGTTTTGTTTAATCGATAGTTAAATATAAGTCATACTTACATCAGAGTGATCTTCACAGAAGTATAGTTTAGATTTTGTAGACAATGCCTTCGGGTCTCTTCTTGTCAGTTTTAACCAAGTATTTCTCATATTTAAATCAGTTGGCACTTTAATCCATAACTTCCCCGGCGTTCTTATGCTAGTCTTTTTGCAATCAGGCACAACACAGCAATGATGTAGATATAACTCATTATTAAACATTCAAAAGTATCTTATTCCTTTGCAAAATTGTCAAAATTCTAGGACAGTGACGTCACGGGTTGAACAGTGTGGCGGCTAGCGTTTTCACGCGAAAATTTAAAACGATAGATTAAAAGTAATTTTTATCTCACTATTCGGTTTTAAAAAATTTATATAAAAATTGTAGTGGTTCATTATCATTCATTTAAAACACTTTTTGAAAATGGGTGTAATACCCTATTGCAATAGAAATTCTGAGCCCATTCTCTCTGGCAACTCCCATCTTGCTCTCATGAATTTTAATGAAGTTTTCCATTAGCTTTTTGATTTTAATTTTTACGGGCACTTAGGAAATCGTAATAGTTTTAAAAAATAAAAATATATATGCTACTGAAAAGATGTAAAGCGACTGTAGTGGCTGTCTTTTATTATTGTTCAAATATTGTATAAGTATATAATTATAAATTTACACTTTCCAAGCATATTAGAATGCAATCCTTGGGTACATTGGTGTTCAATGTTTATCAAGCCTTAACAACCGAAAATAGTAAACACCTTAACCCTTAAAACTTAAACTTAGGCTTAAGTTTTATATGTACTTTGGGGGCTTTGGAGTAACCTATTGATCAGTGCACAGTCAGCCGTTATGAAGTGCGGGTTACTGGACTTTGTACGTCCTCAAAATATATATTTAGAGTGAATTTATAGTTGAATGGATTAGTTTTTTGAAGTGAAAACTTCTTTAGCGGCGTTTTGCACTTTTTTTGTAATAGGTAAAAAATGTTAAACTCGCGTCAGGACACGTGACCTGATCGAAAATTCGTAAGACGGACGTAGAGTAGAGAGCCGGCGCTTACGCGAACGTTCGTGTGTGTGATTTTTCTGAGAGATAAACTTTTTAATGTATCATAAATTGTCATGTTTGTGTACGATAGCGCTTTAAATAACTCCCGGAGTGCAACCCGTCGTTTTTTTTTTAAATCCAGCGGAGCAGTACGTTAGTCATATTGAGCCGAACATTAAGCTTGTAGAAATATTTATCCTATAACTTACAACTATATCAAGAATGTTTCGTAGGAGCTAATGTATAAATAATTAAAAATATTTTTAGAAATATTAGTCAAGTATAGTATAGAGACAAATTTTTTAGTCAGGAATAAAAATTAATTCGTTTACACGAATTAATTATCCAACGAGTCAAGGATAAACTAGTAACGGAATACGACAAGCGCACTTGGCTTTTTTTTTCTTTTTGCGCCCGAAGCAATTGGATAAGGGCTACCACAGAGGGAGGCGGAAAATGCATTATGCATACCACGGCAGCCGGTCTGTCCTGGTTATGCGCGACTCACTGCCTACCGGGGCACCTAAGTGATACCCGCTAAAAACCGCCTTTGGGGACTGGCAACTAGCTGTTGAAAGCTTCTTATGCCGTATCTAAAGCGACCCTCTTTTGGGAAAAGAGGGCGCAGACGGCTAAATGCCGTTTAGGGAAGGCCTACGAAGGCATATTAATATTAACTAATTTTTAATTTAATTAAAATTGGCCTGAGCCGCCAGGAGGCAGTTCAGGTCGTTTGACAACTTATTTGGCGGGTCCGAGAGAGTGTTTCTCGGCCTGCGGACGCTATAGCGGGAGGGGAGTGGGGCTGTATAAGTAACTGCCTCACGAATTAATGTGTTGTTATGCGACTCTGATACTTTAAAGAAGTTTTCAGAGAGTTTCTTTAGAGTCCTAATGGCCGCCGCTCCGTCCGTTTTATACAAGCAAGACGGGCGCCACCGCAGGTGCAATAGCGCAGATGCGCTGTAAACTACTAGTTTACACACGCATTACAAGATCTAGCTACACCGACGCTGCCGCACGTGTAATGTTGCACTTGAAATTCTGTCCAACGGGCACAATAATGACATGAGACTCGTAGAATTACAGACTCACTGCCCCCTCTTGGTGGACTGCGTGATACTTTATACTGTGTGTAAAACAAGTGGGAGATTATTGTATTTATTGTAGATACCTTCAATATTTCTTATTTTCTTTTATTATTTTACCCTCATTCCTAACACGGCCTTTCCTGACAATTCACACGTCCGCGTGTGAAACCTTACCGGCGTTAATGTCTATATATATATATATATATATATATATATATATATATATATATATATATAATATATATATGTGTGTTAAGGCCTTTTCTGACCATGAAATACAGACTAAGTTTTGCAGAATTGAAAACATCGTCCAAAACAGATTTTAGTATACAACGCTTCCTACTAGAGGTTAACACACCTACAGATAACACAAGTCTTCTCCGAGGAACACTGTGCAAATGGCACAGATCGTATTACAGATAGATACACTGAAGACGCAGGCCAATCAGCTGAACGCGCTCCAGCGAACGATTCCGATGTGTTCAGCACTCAAGCAGCACTCGCGGCAGGAAGCTGTCTCCACGCACTCGCGTTAACGAGCCGTCTCGACGCAGTCGCACTAGCGAGTCGTCGCGTCGCACCAGCGCTAACGAGCCGCTATGCCACGCCACGTTCTGAAAGCGTCAACGACAGCAGCACCTGAGATCTCACAGGCATTGCCGAGGTTGTAGTCATCGTGATCTGCGTGAAAAACAAATTGTTAATTATCGAGACAACATACACCGTTGCCTATTCTCTCATCCGTCACGCATACGAGTCCTTCAAACGGAACACGCTCTCATACTGTTGAGTATAATAAGCACTTTGCTTTCACAAGTATGGATACATCTCCATACGAAGTATCTGACACATACTCGTACTTGATCGACGTGAACCTGGACAGCGCCTACCAGGACAGCGTCTGATGCACGTTCAGAAAACATGACTTCCGCGCACACAGCGCCCCAGGACAACGCCTGATGCGTGTTCAGAGAACATGACTTCAGCGCACACAGCGATCGCGCATACAGCGCCCCAGGGCAGAGCCTGATGCGCGTTCAGAGAACACGACTTCAGCGCACACAGCGCTCGCGCATACAGCGCCCCAGGACAGAATCTGCCAGGACAGAGCCTGATGCATGTTTACAGAAAACGAGACTTCCGCGCACACAGCGCTCGCGCACACGGCGCCGCGCTCACAGCGCCTCAGGTCAGAGCCTGATGCGTGTTCAGAGAACACGACTTCAGCGCACACAGCGCTCGCGCATACAGTGCCCCAGGACAGAGCCTGCCAGGACAGAACTTGATGCATGTTTACAGAAAACACGACTTCCACGCACACAGCGCTTGCGCACACGCCGCCGCGCTCAAAGCGCCTCAGATCAGAGCCTGATGCATGTTCAAAGAACACGACTTCAGCGTATACAGCGCTCGCGCATACAGCGCCCCAGGACAGAGCCTGCCAGGACAGAACCTGATGCATGTTTACAGAAAACACGACTTCCGCGCACACAGCGCTCGCGCACACGGCGCCGCGCTCACATCGCCTCAGGTCAGAGCTTGATGCGTGTTCAGAGAACACGACTTCAGCGCACACAGCGCTCGCGCATACAGCGCCCCAGGACAGAGCCTGCCAGGACAGAACCTGATGCATGTTTACAGAAAACACGACTTCCGCGCACACAGCGCTCGCGCACACGGCGCCGCGCTCACATCGCCCCAGGGCAGAGCCTGATGCGTGTTCAGAGAACACGACTTCAGCGCACACAGCGCTCGCGCATACAGCGCCCCAGGACAGAATCTGTCAGGACAGAGCCTGATGCATGTTTACAGAAAACGAGACTTCCGCGCACACAGCGCTCGCGCACACGGCGCCGCGCTCAAAGCGCCTCAAGTCAGAGCCTGATGCATGTTTACAGAAAACACGACTTCCGCGCACACGGCGCTCGCGCACACGGCGCCGCGCTCACAGCGCCTCAGGTCAGAGCCTGATGCGTGTTCAGAGAACACGACTTCAGCGCACACAGCGCTCGCGCATACAGCGCCCCAGGACAGAGCCTGCCAGGACAAAACCTGATGCATGTTTACAGAAAACACGACTTCCACACACACAGCGCTTGCGCACACGGCGCCGCGCTCAAAGCGCCTCAGGTCAGAGCCTGATGCATGTTCAAAGAACACGACTTCAGCGTATACAGCGCTCACGCATACAGCACCCCAGGACAGAGCCTGCCAGGACAGAACCTTATGCATGTTTACAGAAAACACGACTTCCGCGCACACAGCGCTCGCGCACACGGCGCCGCGTTCACATCGCCTCAGGTCAGAGCCTGATGCGTGTTCAGAGAACACGACTTCAGCGGACACAGCACTCGCGCACATAGCGCCGCGCATACAGCGCACCAGGACGGCACCCGCCATGCGTGCAGCACACGCATCCGCCAAAACCAGGCCATGTTACAGCTGCACTGAGCAGTCCAGCTCAACGAGCAAGGCACACACGCCTCACACTCGCGCACATGTAATCGCATCACACGTGCTACTGTAACACACAAAAGAAAACGTATTAAAAAGATTCAGTCTGAACATACTTTAAAAAAATGCAGCACAACTCGCGGGACACCATTCGCCTCTCCAGGCCACCATATACTGAGCTGTGGCCTGGATAGTCTTGCGGCTAACTCCAGATAATAACTTCAGCTCGTACTGATCACTTGGTAACACTTTGGTAACTCGGTATGGACCCTTTTGTGTCCCCTGTCGGTTCAGAAGGTTGCTCAGGAAAACGCGATTGATTTTCCAACAAAGTAGCCGATTCAATGTTTGACTTGCCTTCACATAAATTTAAAATAAAGAAATTATTAAATAAATGTTACTTATCCCAGGATCAAGTTTCCCAAGTGCTCGGCGGCGCCCGACCGTCCCGACGTAAGTTCTCCCAAGAGTCGGCAGCGGCGTAGCCTCAAACTTACCAAAGCTCGGCAAAATGTCCAGTTAGCCGTCTACCATTTGGAGTAAACTGTAACACATTCAAAGATTATATGTGGACGGCAACAGGAATCTTTATCCTACTTCTGAATTAAGAAATATTAGTCAAGTATAGTACAGAGATAAATTTTGTAGTCAGGAATAAAAATTAATTCGTTTACACGAATTAATTATCCAACGAGTCAAGGATAAACTAGTAACGGAATACGACAAGCGCACTTGGCTTTTTTTTTTCTTTTTGCGCCCGAAGCAATTGGATAAGGGCTACCACAGAGGGAGGCGGAAAATGCATTATGCATACCACGGCAGCCGGTCTGTCCTGGTTATGCGCGACTCACTGCCTACCGGGGCACCTAAGTGATACCCGCTAAAAACCGCCTCGGCAACCTGGCAACTAGCTGTTGAAAGCTTCTTATGCCGTATCTAAAGCGACCCTCTTTTGGGAAAAGAGGGCGCAGACGGCTAAATGCCGTTTAGGGAAGGCCTACGAAGGCATATTAATTTTAACTAATTTTTAATTTAATTAAAATTGGCCTGAGCCGCCAGGAGGCAGTTCAGGTCGTTTGACAACTTATTTGGCGGGTCCGAGAGAGTGTTTCTCGGCCTGCGGACGCTATAGCGGGAGGGGAGTGGGGCTGTATAAGTAACTGCCTCACGAATTAATGTGTTGTTATGCGACTCTGATACTTTAAAGAAGTTTTCAGAGAGTTTCTTTAGAGTCCTAATGGCCGCCGCTCCGTCCGTTTTATACAAGCATATCATAATTCCTATCGATTGCATTAACTAATGGTTCCCCAACCAAGAAGTGACCTGGAGTCAATGGCAGTGGTTCGCTAGGATCGTCTGAATTAACAGTTGTCATTGGTCGAGTGTTGAGGCATGCCTCGATTTGAGTAAGAAGAGTGCTCATCTCTTCAAACGTTAGAGTCATTTCTCCAATAACTCTTCTCAAGTGGTGCTTGGTAGACTTTACACCCGCTTCCCAAAGTCCTCCAAAATTTGGTGCCCGGGGAGGTATAAAGTGCCACTCTGTTCCGTTTTTTTCTAGGTGTTCTGCAATTTCCGGCTGAATGGAACTTATTTCTCGTAGTTCCTTAGATGCGCCTACGAAAGTAGTCCCGTTATCCGACCATAGGTGAGCGCATTTTCCACGTCTGGCTATAAATTTTCGGAAGGCTGCTAAAAAGGCTTGACTAGTCATATCACTAACAACCTCTAGATGTATGGCTCTTGTAACCATACATATAAAAATACAAATATAGCCTTTGTATGCTCGTTGGCCGCGACCCTTGGTCGTTCTGATCTGGATAGGCCCCGCATAGTCCACTCCACTGTTAAGAAATGGCCTCGCAGGTGTGCACCTTACAGATGGTAAATCACCCATGAGCTGATTGTGAGTAGTTGCACTATTTTTTACACATGTAACGCATTTATGGATATGTTGTTTTACCAAAGCCTTAGCTCCTATCACCCAATAAGCTGTCCTTAAATAATTGAGCATCAACTGCTGTCCTCCGTGAAGAGTTTGAATGTGTGCATCTGCAATGATCAATTTAGTGAATGGAGAATCAGAGGTAGAACAATAGGGCGCTTAATGGTATCCTCAATCACTGCATTTCTCAGGCGACCGGCAACTCTAATTATTCCGTTGTCATCCAAATAAGGACCTAATGTTCTTAATTTGCTTCCTTTCTTTTTTATAGGCCTTCCAGATTTTAAGTCTGCGTATTCTTCCGTGAACTCCTCCAGTTGTGCCTTCCTTAGGCAACACTGTAAAACCTTCTCTATTTCTGTCTTTTGTAAATAGCGATTCTTTACGGACCCTTTGAAAAATTTTCGGCAATAAGCGACAACTCTCAAAAGTTTTGCGAGTGATGAGTACCGCTTAAAAAGTGAGTCTGCTTCACCTTCAGTAACTACCTCCACATATGTTTTTACCGATTCTTCTTCTTTTGTATATAAATTCTCTGGTCTATTATATGATATATGTTGTTCTTTCAAAAAACTAGGTCCTGAAAACCATAAATCATTTTCCGCCAGTAACGCAGGTGAGACACCCCTGGATGCGCAATCTGCTGGATTTTGCTTGGTGGAGATATGACACCATTGTGATGATTCTAGGGTAGTCAGAATTTCTGACACTCTATTTCCAACAAACGTTTTCCAGCGGCTCGGATGGTTATTGAGCCAGGCCAGAACGATGGTGGAATCAGTCCACGCATGCACCTCGTTCTTAGAAATATTAAATACTTCTGACGTTTCCGCTAAAAGTCGCGCCAACAAAACTGCTCCGCATAGTTCCAGCCTTGGAATGCTCACTTGTTTGACAGGAGCTACTCTCGTTTTTGCTACCACAAGTGATGTTTTAACTTTATTTGAACTATCGATAATTCGCAAATATATAACTGCTGCGTATGCCAATTTCGATGCATCGCAGAAGCCGTGCAATTCTACAGCAAGATCATTATTCTTCATTCCGAGCCAACGTGGTATTCGCACCTTGGATAATTCATTTAACTCTACCATGTAAGTATCCCATATCATTTTTAATTCATTTGAGATCTGTTCATCCCAACTGATTCCTGACAACTGACAACCACAGCCTTTGAATAAATATCTTTGCTATGATTACACTAGGTGCAACCCAACCTAGTGGATCAAATATTCTCGCAATATCGGACACTATCTTTCTTTTTGTTTCAGGTCCTGTCAGCGGGGAAAGCTGTACTGCGTACTTATATTCATCTTCAGCGCGGCTCCAGGTTAGTCCTAAAATTTTGATTGTCTCATCTGATCTTATTTTGACTTCACTTATTTCATTTTCTAATAGTTTTACTTCTTCTTTATTGTCCTTCATTTTTGTTTTCTTTATTATAGTGTCCTTTCCTTCAAATTCCTCTATGTGTTTCATCAGCCTTTTACTGTTGCTGTTCCATTTCTGCAATTCAAATCCTGCCTGTCCTAACAATTCTTTTAATTGTTTAACTATTACGCAACCTTCTTGAACCGTGTCACAACCTGTCATTAAATCATCCATATAGAAGCTGTTCAAGACTTGTTCCGCAGCGATTGGGTACAAAACTCCAGCATCATATACTACCTGATGAAGCGTTCTCACAGCTAGGTAAGGCGCCGATGCAGTTCCAAAGGTGACTGTTAAGAGTTCATAATCCTTTATTTCTTCCTTAGGATCTTCTCTCCACACAATGTGTTGATACATGTTGGCATCTGTTTCGGTTACAAGCACTTGGCGATACATTTTTACAATATCTGCCACTAAGGCAATCGGATGGGTTCGCCAGCGTAACATCGTGTGTCTGAGATCTGCTTGTAAGGTAGGTCCTACCATCAATGCATCATTTAATGACACACCAAACTTATTTGGCTCTGAAGCATTGAAGACCACTCTAACCTTTGTGGTGGACTTGTCTTCTCGTACCAGGGCATGGTGTGGTAAATAAATAGGTTCGTTAATCCTTGGTTCATGGTTACTTATTGATCTCATGTGCCCTAACTGTAAATATTCCTTTAATACATTATGATATTTTTCCCGTAGCTCTTGATTCTTACTTAGTCTCGTTTCTAATGACTTTAGTCTCTTTATCGCTATTTCTCTAGAATTGCCATTCTTGCAAAGTAGCTCTTCGTCTCGCAATGGTAATTTTACTATATATCGCCCTTCTGGCGTTCTTTTAGTCGTAGTCTCATAAATTCTTTCACATTTTTGCTCTTCTTCCGTAAGTATTTTCTTTTTATTATAAAATGTACCTTCTTCTATTTCCCAGAACCTCTTCAGCATTTCATTTTCCATGACCTGTGCATGCATAACTTGAAGTTTCATTATAGATGTATTATTTTTTTCCATTTACATTGTTTATGACACCGGAAAGAATCCACCCAAGCGTGGTATTCTGTGCTATCAGGGACCCATTTGTGCACTTCTTTATCCCATGCTTTATTATGGTGCTATAAACATCCGCACCCAATAAAATATCAATTTTATTGGGTACTTTGAACTGTGGGTCGGCTAACGTCAATTGGTTAAGCTCTTCCCAATCTATTGCTTCTATCTTCCTTTCAGGTAGACAGTCGGTGATCTTGCTTAAAACATAAGCTTCAATTCCCATTTTAAAACTGGGATCAACACATGATTGCACTTGGAATCGAACCTTGGATTGAGCGCGCATAACTTTATTATTTGATAATCCTGAAATCACCCCGACTGCTGGAATTTTCTTCAATTGAAGATATTGAACTATTGCTTCTGTAATGAAGCAGCCTTGAGAACCTTGATCTATAAGGGCTCGTACTAGCTTATGTTCTCCAGTTTTAGATTCAACTCTTATTAGTGCTGTAGCTAATAAGACCTGCCTGGGCTTAGTGATGTGACCAGTAGAAAGGCAAGCTACTACCGGAACTTCAGATTCCGAAGTGTCAGTGCAACTGGCCGACTGGTTTAAAACAGCAGCCTGGTCCTTTTTCTCCTGATTGTTGGTGGGATGCAATAGTGTGTGATGTCTTTTTTGACATATCCTACACTTTGTCGGTTTTTTGCAATCGTAGGAAAGATGATTTCGACCCAAACAATTAAAACACATCTTTCTTGTTGACACAAATTCCCGTCTGCGGTCAACATCTTGACTCGAAAACTGTTTGCAGAAACATAATTTATGATTCTGCGAGCAGTATTCACACTTTAAACTAAAAGACTTAGTTGCTAGCAAAACTTTTGTGTTCGGAGAGTGGGTGGCATTATGAGTAAGTATTTTACGCGGTTCAATTGTTTCTAATGCTCTAAAACGATTTTCTATAAATATTTTGAACTTATCAATTGTAGGTAAGGAATCATCACTTGATATAAATAATTCCCACTGCTTACGTGTTTCAGCATCAAGTTTATAGCTTACAAGATAAATGACAATTATATCCCATTTGCTTACATCTATATCTAAATTTTTTAATGCACTTAAACAATCCATTGTGGTATCTAACAATTCTTTTAAGCTGGATGCCGATTCACAATATATGCGTTTTTGACCAAACAATCTTTTTAAAATACAATTAGACAAATACCTTTTGTTATTATATCTCCTTTCTAAAACATCCCAAGATTCTTTATAATTTGTTTCGGTAACTGGAGTATGCCGAATCAGTTGAGCCGCCTCACCAGTGAGATGACTCTTTAAATAATGAAGCCTCTGCACATTATCGAGTGATTCATTTTTATGGACTAATGACAAAAACAAATCTCGGAATGTTGTCCATTCCGAGTATTTACCCGAGAATGTTGGAATTGTAATTCTAGGTAATTTCACGGCGCATTGTTTATCTAGAAAAGGAGTCGAATCACTGTGCTGTGGCTTCTCCTCTGATGGACATAATTTATTTTTTGCAGATTTCATATGAGATTTGTAAACAATGTAAATGTCCTCAGTTTTATCATAAACCTCTAATTTAACATAATCAGATGATTGTAAGTCATCCGGTTTAACATTTTCGTACAACTTTTTATGATTATCAATAAAAGATTGCCAATTACTGTCTAATATTTCTAACCTTGTCTCTAAATATTCGTACGTTAAACGTTCCTTGGGACATTTTTTATAATTACTATAGGCTTTATTAATAACGTTTTGTGTTTCCCTTTGGAGATTAATAATTTTATCCATTTTTAAATCAATATCTCCTTCCCAATTTTAAAAGTAAAAATTAATTAAGTATATTTAGAAAGAAAGACATGAAAATGTTACAAGAGTTAATAACCCTTTGAACAAAATCGAGCATTTATACTGCTAGTTTTGAACGTATTTTAAATTTATTTTAAGTCCCATTCAAAGTTATTAAGTGTATATACGGCTATACCCATTGGCAACTTATTCAGAATATTATCATAAGTTTTAAATTAACACAATTACAAATTTAAAATGAGAGATATTTCATGCTGTTTTTTTTTTTTAATTTACACAATTACAAATTTAAATATAGAAGTTATTTTCACTTTATAGTTCCAAATGGCTTGACATACAAATTCAAAAGTACTTACAGTTTTTTTTCTTTCTTGCACTCACCACTAAATGATTACACTTTGACACTTTAGCTTTTAACTTGACCACTGGTATTGACTTTTCACTTTACACTCACTACTAAAAGCGGTGCCATCTATTTGTGACACCTGTTATTATAATCTTCACTCGTCGCGATTGACAGCTCCCTGTCCGACGTTGACAGCTGATATTGAACTCTTGTGTCCTCCCCACCACTGTAGCGGTAATGTATCCTGCCTGGCAGAAATAAACACCACCACTGACCAGTGCCTGAACTCCTGCTGCAGCGATCCACTGCGAGTCCAGGGGGTGTGATCCACAACTACTGACCACTGCACTTCACTAACTAGGCCTCAGATCCCGAACACTTTATCCGGCTCGAAGGACCAATGTACTACTAGCTACGCTAGGGATAACGTAACGGGTAAATAAAACGCCTTGATACGTATCCTGAACTAATTTATTAAACAATAATTTAATTTGCCCTTATAGCATTACGATGCGCTGATTATAGCGTGCAACAAAGTACCACTAGCGCCATCTAGAATTTACAAAATAAAACAAAATTCTTAACATTTAAAACATTACTTTGCTCTTAAACAATCATTATTACGAGTTTCTGAATGTATGAAGCTGTTTGAGACGTTCTCTGCTAGTGTTTGCCCAATGTTAACAAAATATTTGTTTACATAGTTGATTGAGGTTTGTGGACAAGATTTTATATTAAGTAGGTCATCATTTGGGCTCTTCGGTGGCTTATAGTGAGTGATAT
This sequence comes from Parnassius glacialis, assembly GCA_033319125.1. Lineage (NCBI taxonomy): Eukaryota > Metazoa > Arthropoda > Insecta > Lepidoptera > Papilionidae > Parnassius > Parnassius glacialis. The sequence goes on from JAVANC010000005.1 coordinate 42,568,793, forward strand.
CGTTAATGGTTGACCAAAGAGCTCGAGGGTTTTGTACCGATGCTTTAATTTTTTCTTTATTATATTTTATTTTTAGTTTGTTTATAAGGTTTCCACAGAAAGTACAATAGCGTCTATATATTATAATTAAAATTTGATTTTGGGGGTTCGATTTTAGTTTTAGGTAAATAGTGTTCCTTAGTCTATTACTCCGCAAAGCACCTGTGGTTTTCCAAGATTTTGTGGTTTTGCTGTGCGAGACGATTACGTTTTTAGTGTTAGATAGGATAGCTGACCTGAGCATTTCTATTAGGGTAAAGGCGTAAGTATCAGGGTCTTTAAAAACATTAAAGAAGGAAACATCGATGTTTGTTAAACTCTTATAAACATTATCATAATCAACCACAGTATTATATCTTTGAGGACTTCTTTGTTGATACTGATTTGCAATTGCTAAAAGAACAGGGCAATGGTCAGTTATTATTGAGTTTAATACCACAGTGAAAGTTGTGTTGTATTTTTTGTCAAGTCTCAATAAAACGTGGTCAAGACAGCCATCCCCCCTCGTAGGTAAATTATGAGATGAGAAAAGTCCATGCAATGATATCATATTTAAATAATTTAATCTATTAGATTTTTCTTGATTTGTTTAAATTGGTGTAGTAATTAAATCAATGTTAATGTCACCTGAAATCGAAAAATTTTTATTAGGGCTTATATTTTCAAGGTGATTACTGAGAGATGTGACGAAATTTCCTGCATTTAAAAACGATGGGGAATGGTAAATACCCAGTATATTATAGTTCGAGATAAGTAATTCTATTCCGGTGGCATTTTAAGGTTTAGTTCTTTAAATTTTACTAATAGTTTATTTTTGGTGTATGGTACTAACCCGTTACTTTGGTTATTATGATCTTTTGTTTGAAAGGATGTGTAACTCTGTAATTGCGGTATGTTTTTGTAAGGGTGTAGCCAACATTCTGTAAGAATTAAAATATCTATTTCAAATTTTAGTTGCGCCAGAGTGAGCTGCAAATTATCAAAATTTTTGTATTATAATTCTAATGTTTTGTGTTAAAATTGTTAAATTATATGTAGAACTTATAGTCTTTATTTTTAGGTCCTTTATGTTACACTTGAGTGATTCTGAGAGTTTAATTTGATCAATTTATTTTAGCGTGTTAAAACTATCCATTGAAAATAAACTTAAAACTCTTAGGGTTGCAGCTATGGTTTTTTTTTATAGGATAAGGGTGACAAACGAGCACACAGTCCACCTGATAGTAAGTTGCTGCTGCGGCCCCTAGATATCTACATCTATCCTCGTTTGAGAATCAAAATGCAGATGCGTTGTCACCCGTGAGGACTAAGATGGAATGCCTCATTTCCAGAAAAAGGGCCTCCGGCTACCTGCACTCACCAAGCGAAACGCAGAGGTAAACCTTTATTTCACGCTGGTATTCTGTGAGGTCGTGGTACCACCCCGGTTCGAGCCGGCCCATCCGTGCGACAGCAAAAGCTGCCGCGTGGCTATACCATTTTGAATAGTAGTAGGTTAGATCGTGTGAAGTATAGGGTATGTAAAACCAAGTTGTCCAATGTAAAGTTGTATATAATAGTAAAGTATAGAAGTAACTGATTTATAGAGTGTTGTATATTTGTAGTCAGTGTAGTATAGGTGAGCACTTGTGTTATAAAGATTATTGGTGACGGGAAAGTATGAAAGTAATTGTATGCTTTGTTTGTATACTAAAATGTTTTGAAAGTGAGCGTGGGGTGTGTGTGTGATAAAAAGTTGGTAGTTGTGATTGTGGGATAAACGTGTGTATGTTTATATGTGTTTGTGTAAAAACTTGTGCTTTGTTGTATGATAGGTATTTAACATTTTCTCAAAAATATATGTAATGTAAACATTTAACGTTAAACATATTAAACAATTTATACAAGAAAGTTATATTTACATTTTATTTAAGCAATGAAATTACTCAGTCGGATTGGTAAATTACTACAAATTTAAAACATTTAATCAGTCTCACATGTTATACGCAGTAATTTTCGCCAGCGGCATATACAATATACATGTGAAACGCGATAACGTTCACTTTAATGCCGTGTAGTTGCGGCTTAAGACAATTCATCTACGCTTAATGTCGAATGGGTGTCGTAATAGATGGCTTATAGAAATTCCAGAAAGATTTTACAGCCACTCGCGCCATTTTCGTGTTTTACCTTTGTTATCTCACAAAGGTAAAACACGAAAATGGCGATGCTAATTCGTCATTGAGGCGTTAAAGCGAATATTTTGTATTTCTTAAATACCTAAGAAGCATATTGACTGTTTGCATAATGATATGGATGATAATGCAATCATTGCTAAACTAATTACGACTAAAGTTGAGTTCACACTTATTTTCACAACTTCGTTCAATAAAAAAAGTTTATTTTTAGTTTACAGCAACATTTTATTCAAACGTATTATAATATATTTTTAACTCGTGTGGCAATTAACGGTCTCTTCGGGTTGTCGTTGATGGCTGCTCATCCGATTCTGTTGTGACTAATGCCGGTGTACCTTAGGCGACTAATGCCAGTGTTCGGCGGAGAGAACGGAATCCGTTCTCTCAGCAACTCTTCCTACTGCATATAAACGATCGGCCCGATATCTATGGATATGTAGACGATAGCACAGTTGTGGAGGAATACCAATCAAGTCCTAGGACCAGCCGGGATCAAATCCAGTCCGAAAGAGAAGATATAGTAGAGCGTGTGATTCTCACACTACAGGAAGTCTCCAAATGGGGCGATGACAATGTTGTGAAATTCAACTCCTCCAAAACACAAGCGTGTCTCTTCACTGCAAAAAGGAGCTAACTCACCTTGGCTCATTCTTTCCGAAATGTATCACTGGAATACACCAACACCCTTCAGTTGTTAAGGGTTAAGGTATCCTCAAATATGAACTTAGGGCGGTCCACTAAGTCCAAGGTCAAAGCAGCTGCAAGGAAGCTAGAAGTCCTTGCAAAGGTGCGACGATACTTCACACCGGAACAGCTGCTTACTTTATATAAAGCGCAAGTCTGGTCGAGCACGGGGTATTGCTGACATATATGGGCTGGAGCTGCAAAATGCCTCCTAGCAGCTTTGGATTCAATAGAAAGGCGTGCTAAGAGGCTTATTGGTGATCCGAATTTGGTTAAAACCAATCTAACCAGCCTCGAATACAGGCGCAAAGTAGCCAGCCTTTCGGTTTTCTACAGGATACATTTCGGAGAGTGTGCGCAGGAATTGCATAATTTAACGGATCCCTCTCCTTTCCACCATCGGACGACCAGACGTTCGGCCAGCTTTCACCCTTTCGTTGTTGACTTACTACGCAATCAAACCAAACGGTTTGCTGCGTCGTTCAACGTATAGCATAAAGCAAAGGAGTGGAATAAGTTGGCAGCACCTGTAATTCCATCCAATTACAGTGTAGGTGTCTTCAAGGCGCGAGTGAATAAGCTTTTGTTAAGTCAGTACGCTTCAACATCTTCTGCCACATCCCCACTTACTGCCAGGTGGGATTGTTTTTATTATATAAGAGGGGGCAAACGAGCATACAGCTCACCTGCTGGTAAGTGGCTACCATTGCCTATGAAAAACCGCAACCAGGGGGATTGCAGATGCGTTGCCGGCCTTTTAGAAAGGTGTAAGCTCTTTTCTTGACGGTCCCTAAGTCGAATCTTTCCGGAAAAATCGCTGGTGGTAAACAATTCCACAGAGAAGTTGTACGAGGTAGAAAATACCTAGTAAAACGCAGAGTCGTGGACCGCCAAGCATCCAGATGATGAGGATAGTATTGTGAATTTTGACGCGATGTGCGTTCGTTAAATTTGGCGGCTGGAATTAATCCGAACATTTTCTTAGAACACTCCCCGTGGTAGATTCGATAAAAAATGCAAAGGGATGCAACATCCTTACGCAGCGCCAGTGTAACGAGCCGATCAGAAAGAATTCGGTTGTCGACGATTTTGGTCGCACTGCGCTGGATGCGGCAAGTAGAGGGAGCTGGCACTGGGGTTCCCAGGCACAGAAATAAGAACAATATTCGAACTTGCGCTTGGTAAAGTTGTAAGTGAGATGCCAGTATAAAATATTGTCACGCTCTGCTGAGCACGCCAAGCTTTTTAGAGGCCAATTTGGCCTTCCCTTTCAAGTGACCACGAAACTGCACACTATTCGATATGTCGACGCCAAGAAATCCGATGCTAGCTGAGGCAGCCGTGCCTTGAAACTGAGTTTTGTAATCAGAGCATGTATCGTCTACTAAGACCTTGATGCTCCGATCAACAAGGAACCTGGTGATCCAATTTCTCGGGAACCCCATAGGAAGGAGCTTTGAAAAAAGCGCTTTGTGCTAGACCGGATCGAAGTTCTTCGCTATGTCCAAGCTAACGGCCAATGCCTCCCCCTTGGACTCTACTGCCTCCGCCCATCTATGAGTCAGTTAGACCAGAAGATCACCAGCTGATCGACCCCGACGAAAACCGTATTGGCGGTCTCTGATCAGCTGGTGATTTTCAAGGTACCTCATAAGCTGGCAGTTTATATTAGATAATTGATATACCGCTAGTAGTTAGTAGTATAAATAGCAATAGTTTCGGCTCGCCGCTCACTTAGCGGCCAGCCTCCGCAGAGTCTACTTCACCTGAGGATGTCTCGTGTAAAGGCGAAAAACGTGTCGTATTTTCAAGAGTGGTGTGTCGTGCCTAGTGTGGTGGTGTTGAGGGTGGTAGTGCTGGGAGTAACGGTGACGAGTATAGTGCGCGCGATTGAGGGAGGGTGGGAGGTCCCCTTAAAACTGGGCAGGACACATCATTTTCCTTCTTTACGCGGAATTAAGCAAATTAGTTTATAACAATCCCGTTTATAATAGACTCCATTATTTTGGAGAACAAGGAGGTGAAAGCGATAGGCCTGTAGTTGAACGGGTCTGAGCGGTCGCCTTTTTTAGGGATCGGGTGGACCAAAGCTGTCTTCCGTGAATTCGGGATTGAGCATTAGTAGTAGGAGTACCGGAAAATACGCATTTAAACCGGTGCCAACTCCGGCGCACTCGTCTTCAGCACAATAGGAGGGACTCCATCAACTCTCACACTCAACTTGTTGACGTGCAGGAAGAAGAGTGCTTTGCGAACCGAGCGCTGTGTAAACCGCACATCCGGCATGGAGAACTCACACCGCAGGATGGTCGGCGGTATGTTCCACACGTCATCTAGAGTCGAGTAGGAAGCAAAGAGATAGCCTTTTTTTTTTTTTTTTGCGGATGGAAAATCATCTAATGACGCCTTTCGCTGTGGGTGGAGCGGAAGGGAGTGTCAGACTTTTACTGACTAAAAACCATCCGTGTTCCTTCAGTGCCCTTACGTTCCGGAGGCGCGGTATCTCTTTCGAACAGCCCGCAGCCCCGGCAGGCGTCGGCCCTTGCGGGCCCCTTCATGCTGCTGACAGCTCTTTGAGGCGCGCGTGGAACAAAACGCGCCGTCGACACGGCCTGTCGTCATTAGACGGACGGACGGCGAGCTACCCATTGCTCGCCGTCCACAGGCCCGCGCCTACGGTGGTCGGGGGCCACGACGTAGCCCCCGACGCCCGGGGCGTCTCCCGCGGCGGCCGGGAAGGAAAGCTGTTGCTCTTTCCTTCTCCCGCTCCGCCACCTCCTTCGCTAGCATCACTGCTTCGCAGAAGGTGGTGACGGCATCCCATTCCGTCTCGCTCCGGACCATGGCTTCGACCAGGGCCGGACGCGAGAGGTCGCCGCCGTCTATCGCCGCTACGAGGACACGGCGGTGCTCCGCCCAAGCAGGGCACACCTCCACGGTGTGCTCCACCGTGTCCTCCGGTCGATCCTCGCAGTGGGAGCACCCGGGCGTTTCCTCCCGCCCGATTCGGTGCAGGAACCTCCCGAACACACCGTGTCCGGTGAGGACCTGCGTCAAGCGGAAGGTGAGGACGCCGTGGCGTCTCTCAAGCCACTCCTCAAAGAGGGGTCTTATCGCCGCTATAGTGGCGTGCCCAGCACGGGGTTGCGACAGTCGCTCTCTCCATGTCGCCATGAGATCATGCCGGAAGTCTGTCCGCTGCGCGGCAACTTGCCGCGGCAGCGGGGTTTCCCCCCGGCATAGTGCCTCCGCGCGCCATTCGTGCAGGCGCGCGAGGACTATCGCCTCCAGATCCCATGGCGGCAATCCGGCAAGGAGGCTCGCCGCCTCGCGGGAGATCGTGCGGTAGCCGCGAACCATCTTTACGGCAACCACCCTTTGGGGCGCGTTTAGGTGGTGGACGGCAAGCCGCGCCAAACCACGCGCCCACACCGGGGCCCCGTAAAGGGCCATGGACCTCACGATCCCCGCGTAGAGCCTCCGGCAGGAGGCATTTGGCCCCCCCAGGTTCGGCAGGAGCCGCCTGAAGGCAGCCCCGGTCCGTTCCAGTTTGGGAGCCAAACGTCGGAAGTGCTCAACGAAGTTCCATCGGCCATCGAGGACGAGTCCTAGGTACTTCAACGTCGACTCGAAGCCGATGGATACCCCTCCTACCATCACTGAGGATCCCGGTGGTGGCCTGTTCCGAGGACCATGGAAGTGCATGGCCTCGGACTTGTGCAGAGCCACCTCGAGACCCAGTTGCCGGATCCTCTCAACGACTATCGCAACCCCGCGTGTCATAGTTTCCGCCGCCGCCTCGTACGACCCCCCTTGTGCCAGTACCAGCGTGTCGTCAGCGTAGCAAACTACGCTGACGCCGGTAGGGAGGTCGGCGCGCAGCACCCAGTCGTAACCGATGTTCCACAGGGGCGGCCCCAGAACCGAACCCTGTGGGACACCGCACGACATCTCTCGCCGGTTCCACTCACCGTTGCGACCGGGGTAGATGACGGCCCTGTCCGTCAGATAGTCCCCGACTATACGACGGAGATAGGTCGGCACCCGGTGATACCGGAGTGCCTCCCTAATGCAGCTCCAGGGAAAGAGATAGCCTAACAGATCGAATTTCTCCTTTGCGAAATGGTGAGTCGTCCTCTCTGTGCAGAGATTGAAGAGATGGTTGACAGAAGTTCCCTTGGACAGCCTTGTCGAGAGAGCAAAATGTACGTGTTCCCGAAGGAAGGTGAACTAGCGTCTCGCCAATTCTCCTCAATGTGCCATCGTTCAAGCATAAATATAAGATTTTTCTGTGCACACCACGCTGACTGTCAACGGGTTGGTAAGTGCGGGGCCGACATACAGCACTAATTTTAATGGATCGGTTCCATTAGTCAGTCCGTAAGTGAGGTAAACATTTAGAGGATATTAATTTATAAATTGTTTGAAAGTTACATTCATACTATCATATTCTCCCTTTTATCTTAAAATTTTATTTTACAAAATTGATAGCTTTGTTAGTCATAAGCTCGAATGCTGATCGTGTGGGTTTGACCCGGATGGGAAATAAATCAGTCGTTGTGTTTTTCTGTTAGAAATTCTCAGTAGCAGCCCGGAGTCAGGAAGTTGGCGGTGTTTCGCCACGATACATCTGAAAGCACGCAAAGCCGTTGATCCTGTTCCCTATCTCTCTTCAGTCATGAGAGAACAGGGAGTGCACCTGTTCTTGCTTACACACTTGTGTATTATAGTCTTATCCTGCACTGATAGCTAGTCCTCGTTGAGATTGGCTGCCGTGATTAAAATCTGACCTAGAGGGCATTAGATATACAAAACTATAGTGTGTTTAAGTGTTCCTTGTTACTATTACAAAATGTTAAGTCAATTCCACTAGACCAAACGTCGTACACTTCTACGTAAGATACATATATTTTTACAAATATATTTGAAACAATTTTATTTAACGAAATGTAATAAAAACATGTATGAATTACAAGTAGGTTACATTTGCTTTAGTAATAACCGCAATTTAACTTGACCTTCCATAAAACTACGTATTCTAAGCATTCTGCTCAACTTAATCATTGAATTGAAATGCCTGTATTTTATTTCCCGGCCTAGTAGTGACTTACAAAACGATGAACTTACGTTTATTTATTTATTCAGACAATATAATTGATTAATTTTTGATTAAAAGTTAAACAATGATTTCTTATATTTACGCGAACACTACACATTGAATAAAACTACTTTTACGGATTTTATCGCGTTTAATTTACTTATTTTTATTAATTCCCGACTTTTTCAGTGCTTTCCAGCAGCCATGGTCACGGGAAACTGAGGTGATTGACGTCCCTATATCAAAGTAAACCCTGAGTACCTTCAGCTTTTTTAATTATTAATTTTGGTCCAATCTACGCAGAATGAACTTACTGTGTCTTGAAGTCTTGCAGTGGTATGCTTGGGTTTATTTTTAATTTTATTAAAAACAGGATCCCAAGCAGGTGGTAGTACCCAGCCTCCCTCTTTATTGAAATCAGGATGTTTTTTTATTTCAATAGCGTCACGTATTATCCTTGTCAGGAATCGATGTAGTTTCGCGAGTATTTGTGGTTTATCAAATCTAATATAATGGCGGGGGCCGTCTAGGATATGATCGCAAACTGCAGACTTCCCGAAACGTTGGTGCTTCACGTCAGCTATGTGTTCTTTTAAGTGGGTTTTTATAGATCGTTTCGTTTGCCATTGTAGAGGAATATTGCACTAGACGGATGGTAAGAACTGAAAAATCTTCTTCGGCGGCTTGAAGAATGTACCAATAGAAGCTCGCTTCAAGATTGAAAATAAGAAAAATAGGTAAATTAAACGCCATAAAATCCGTAAAAGTAGTTTTACTCAAGAGTTAAATAAATTTCATGAACGATATTAACATACTCAGTCTGTCAGTCAGTCTGAGCGAGATTACAATGGCTCTTATTAGAATGAATCTTAATAACGACGAGGCCCCAGGCGAGGATGCAACTACAGCGGAGCTTTTGAAAGCGTGTGAAAAACCGGTACTTAAAATCCTTCAGAAGCTCTTTATTTTCCGTCTTTCATGGTGGCATTACACCGAAGGCGTAGAGAAAAAGTGCGGTGGTCTTGTTCTTCAAGAAAGCTGACAACACTCTCTTGAAGAACTACAGACCGATTTCCCATCTGAGCCGCGTCTACGTGCTGCTTTCGAGATTCACAGACTTAACGACTTCAGCCTCCCGAACAAGCCGGTTTCCGAAAGGGCTTTAGCATCATAGACCACATACATACCCTTCGGCAAATTGTACAGAAGTACGAGGAGTACAAATTGCCACAATCTCTGGTGTATGTTGACTATGAGAAAGCCTTTGATTTCGTCGAAATTTGGGCGGTGCTGCAGTCGTTTCAGCGGTGCTCAGTTGACTGTCGGTATATCGAAGTATTGAAGTGCTTGTACAGTAGGGCTACGATGGCTATCCGAGTACAGAACCAGAGTATGAAACCTATCCATCTGCAAAGAGCTGTAAGACAGGGTGACGTTACTCGTATATCCCCGAAACTTTCTTCGAAGACGTCTTTAAGCTACTGGACTGGAAAGTATAACGGTATTAACATCAATGGTGAGTACATCACTCACCTTCAATTTGCCGACGATATAGTCCTTATGGCAAAATCGAGACCTTTATATTATTAGAAAGTAATTTAAAATATATCGTAAAAAGGTCACAATGAAATCTGCTTAAATTTAGTCGGTATATTTCTGTTAAATTAACCCTTGACTTTTATTGGTTTCACACTAGTGCCATCTATCAGAAGCCATGAGTTGCCTCTTAAGACACCCACGGCATGAAATAAGGTAATGGATTTTATTGCGCCGCTACTACAAGGCAAATCTGTGTACATTGAATGATACTTATGATTATTTTCCACTTTCATATATAGGTGTTGGGTATATTGAATGCTCTGTTGTATACTGTACATATGTGTGTAGAGAGTTATAAATAAATAATATATGAAGTTCGAGTGCGCACATCTTACCTTTTCGGGTGCTATCTTCGAGTATTTATATTTTTTCCTAACACACAACTACTTAATATTGTCCTTTAAGGTTTGCCACAACTAATATTAATAATTGAAGCGGTTAAACTAATAACGGAATTAAATTTCTTTGAACTGCAGGCAGTTTACCTTGCTAAACTCAAAGAGCTACGTTGTAGTTCTATTATGGTGTAGTACAAATTGTTCTGCTCGACCGGCAAATGACCACGCTCTCATAGAATACCATCGTAAAATAGCAGCTTAACGCTGCTGTGTTTCGTACATTGACTGTAGAGAACTGGAGTTTCCTTTTACTAGAAATGAGACACTCTATCCTAGTCGACAGGTATGACAATACATTGGCACTTTGATTTTTAATCGAGATAGGTGTAGATGTCTACGGGCTACAGCATCCATTTACAATCAGTATTTTTGTGCTCGTTTGTCACTCTTACTCTATAAAATAAATCTATGTCATAAAAGTAAACGGTGACGGTGAAAAGCAATACCAATACACTAGTTACGTTTACCATATCGTGTGCCCAGCATGACGTTATAAGGTTTTAAAACAATTGCTTATACTAATACTACATAATATGTTTATAGGTACAATTACTTAAAGTAATAAAAAGTACTAAAACTATTTAAGGTAAAATCTGTATGCATATAAAATAAATTTCTTATATAAAATATTGTGCTACGGTATGAAAGAGTGAAAGATACTCGAAAAAAAACAACACTTTTACACCAAACTCTGTGCAAGCAGTAAAACAACTACGAGGGTGGATTGAAAAGTACTCGGCCTAACCAAGAAAATAAACACATACTAAATCAGTTATATTTTTATTTTTCTACATAATCACCATCAAGTTCAATACACTTTTGCCACCTCCCCTTCCAAGCATTTAGACCGTTGAAAAAAATGATTCTTCCTTAGAGTCAAAATATGCGTCTACAGCTGCTTTGACCTCGTCGTTAGTCGAAAATCTTTGACCTCCCAAGTGCTTTTTAGGTTAGGGAACAGAAAAAAGTCTGATGGTGCCAGATCAGGTGAATACGGCGAATGCGGTAACAGTTCAAAGCCACAGTTGTGAATTTCAGCCATTAACTGTACTGACGTGTGAACACGGGCGTTATCTTGATGAAACAGGACTTTTCTTCTGAGCATTCCTCGACGTTTTTCTTTTATTTCCTCTCGTAAATGACGTAGTAAGGTGCAGTAGTAATCAGAGTTTATAGTCTGACCCCTTTCAAGATAATCAATCATAATCACACCTTTCGACTCCCAGAATACTGAAGCCATCACCTTATTTGCCGACAAAATCGACCAGGTCTTCTCCACTGCTTTGATTATTGTTTTGTTTCCGGTGTACAGTAATGAACCCATGTTTCGTCTAGAGTAACAAAACGATTCAAAAAATCTGCATCGGCTTCAAATAACTCCAAACAGTCGCGTGAAATAGTCAATCGCGTCCTTTTTTGTTCAACTGAAAGCAGTCGCGGAACCCACCTCGCAGACACCTTGTGGAAACCCAACTCGTTGACAGTGATGTTTTGAGTTCGTTCATAAGAGATTCCTATAATCTCGGCTATCTCTCTAATTTTTAATCTGCGGTCTCCCATTATTAAATCAAGTACTTTTTTAATATTTTCGTCAGTAGTTGACGTCGAAGGCCTTCCAGAGCGGGGTTCATCTTTCACACTCTCTCTACCACGCTTAAATTCTGCTATCCATTTTTAGACGGATGAATATGACAGAGCACAATCGCCTAATGTACTGACCATGTCATCATGGATGGCTTTTGATGATAGCCCCTTCTTATGGAGGTACTTAATGACGGCACGCTGCTCGATTTGCTCCATTCGCGGAAATTATGTCCGATTACTTTGTTAATAAATTTATAAAATCACAACTAATTATCGCACACGTTTCGAACTTCACACAATGAACTAGTCTGAACTGAACTAAATAATGTAGGTGGATTTGATTTTTAGAATTGAATGGATCTGTGTTAGGCCGAGTACTTTTCAATCCACCCTCGTATTTTGTTTCTTAAGCGTCTACATACATTTAGGTAATACGCCAATTCATTTATTCAGAGGCATAATCTCCTAAAATCGTCCTCATGAACCTTATCTGCACGAGTTAGTTACATTTTTATTCAACTTTAAAAATATTAGTAGATTTAAAGTCATGCGTTGTAACGGATTTGGAACAAGCTGTAATAAAATGTGTCCCCGCAAAAAACCTTCTTTTGTGGATTTTAAATGTAAAATGATTTAAGACGAGACGTTAAAAACACTTTCATACTATTAAAATTTCTAAAATATTACACCACAGTATGTTCATAGTACTAGAATAAGAAGAAAGGTTGATATTATATGTTGTTTTATGTGTTTGTTACTTCTCTTAGGAATTTTATTTGTTACGGTTTCAAATTGAAAACAATTTACTGAACAGCTTGCACCATAACAAAGTGTTTAACTGCAGTTCTCACTCTCGACACGTAGACCTGTATTTTGAGAGCCATATATACTAATATTAACAGTAAATTATGTTTGACAATGATATTTTACTTATACAATAATTACAATGTGTTTAATATTATATATATTGTGAAATAAAAGATCATCGGTTTTCGTCACACCTGACGAAACAATACAGCATTACATAGCTTCCTTACTCTGTTATAGAAGAAGCGTTGTAGCTTAGGGGATAAGCGCTCTCCGTAAATTCAAAAATATGCGAGCAACCCGGCTTCGATTTCCACGGGTACCTATAAAATTGATATTTACTGATGTGCTGATTTACTTCGCACTCGACGGTAAAGGCAAAAATCGTGAGCAAAACCTGCAAGTCTGAGCAAAGAAAGAAGACGTGTAAAGTCCGCCAACATGCTTTGGGATAGCGTGGCATTTCCTTGCCTTAACCCTCTCTGTAATGAGAGGAGGCCTGTGTCCAGTTGTGGTACGCATGAAGGCTGTAACTTTACAACGTTATTCTAGCGTGACTCTACCACGGATGAGACGACAGTCGATCGACGTATGTAAAATGAAGATTATGTACATTACTTATTTTGAACAGCACTACCTTATTTTCAATATTACGTAAACTATCATAGCCGCCACTTAAACCAACACTATATAACTATAATTATATATTACTCGATGTATCACAATCTGAATATAGCCAACAACTACTTTTGATAATGCGAAGCAAGTTTCGCCCCTTAGCCAAATAATTTTCGTAAATATAAAGTTGTTGTTCTTTTTGTTGATCCCCTTAATGAGCCCAATAATGCTTAATATTAAGGCCAGGTTAGTGTTATGTTAGTTCAATTTACACCCGTAAACAATCCGTTGAGGAGTATGATTTATACAGGAAATATGCCTTACACTGTAAATTTGACCTGTCGTGGTAGCTTAAGGGCAAAATTTCATAGTACGTGAGCTAGTTAGGATTGATCCCCGTCGTAACCTTATAAGTTTTCTTGTCACCAAAGGAAAAAATCATGAGGAAAACTACATACATAAAAGCTACATAAAAACTCTCACATATATAAAGATAGGCCTGTGCCCAGCAATTTACATTTCAATTCTGCGCCGCATTTACGTGCTGTTTTCGAAAGTCTTTACAAATCGGCTCGCACGCAGACTCGACGACTTCCAGCCAAAAGAACAGGCCGCTTTCTGAAAAGACTTAAGCACTATAGACCACATACGTTCCCTTCGGCAAATTGTACAGAAGACCGAAGAGTAAAATATGCCACTAAGTCTTGCGTATGTGCACTATGAGAAAGCGTTTGATTCCGTCGAAATTTGGGCGGTGCTGCATTTCCTTCAGCGGTGCCAAGTTGACTGTCGGTTTATCGAAGTATTGAAGAATTTGTACAGTAGGGCTACGATTGCTATCCGAGTATAGAACCAGAGTATGAAACCTATCCATCTGCAGAGAAGTGTAAGACAGAGTGACGTTACTCGTATATCCCCGAAACTTTTCATCGCTGCATTTGAAGACGTTTTTAAGCTACTGGACTGGAAAGTATACGGTATTAACATCAATGGCGAGTACATCACTCACCTTCGATTTGCCGACGATACAGTCCTTATGGCAAAATCGCTGGAAGACCTGAGCACTACGCTCAATGACCTCAATAATGTCTCCTTACGGATAGTCTTAAGATGGTTATGGATAAAACAAAGATCATGTATAACGTCCATGTCACACAAATGCTGAATATTGTTGAGAGCAATAAGCTCAAAGTTATTGACGGGTATGTTAGGGACAAATATTCCGACTAGGTAAATCCAACTTGGACCGAGAGGTCAATCGACGGATTCAATTCGAATAGGCAGCGTTAGAGAAATTACGACACATCTTCCCGACAGGTATACCTTAAAACTTGAAAACGAGACTGTACAACCAGTGCGTGTTGCTAGTGATGACCTATGGAACTGAGACGTGGTCCTTCTCTGCTGGCCGTATGAGAATGCTTAAGGATGCTCAGCAAGCAATGGAGAGGGCTATGCTCAGAGTTTTTCTGCGTGATAAACTTAGAAATGAGTATATCCGCAGTAGAACCGACAAACCGACATAGCCCAACGGATTAGTAAGCTGAAGTGTTTATGGACCGGCCATATAGCTCGAAGAACAGACAACCGATGGGGAAAAAGTTCCCGAGTGGCAGCCTCGTACCGGTAGGCGAAGTGTACGGTGACCCTTCACTAGATGAAGTGATGACCTGGTAAGACATGTGGGAAGTCGATGGATGCAGGTGGCTCAGAGCAGTAATTTGTGACATTCTTTTGGAGGGTCTATGTTCAGTAGTGGACTTGTGAATAGCTGTAATGATAAATAATGATGATTTTCCCAGCAGTTAGATATACACTGTAACCATGAAGTGTTTTTGAGGAGGAGGAGGAGTGAAAATGTGCTTTTTTCAAATATTATGTATAGTAGAATATGATTCTGAGTGCATGTCTGCTCAGATGTGTTTTGCGCTTGTGAACTCCAAATCTTTTACACCTAGTTTTTAAGAATAAGTATGAATCAAGTAACGGTTGTAGGTTTTAGGCACCTAATATTTTATTTAACTTTTAAGACATCACCTGAAGAAAATATATGCACAATTTCTGTTGCTGTAACTCTTATGTCAGAGGAACCTTATTTTTAAACATAGTAAGCTAAAAATTAATTTTGATAAACTATTTATTAACTTCTTTGATCGCCGATTAAATTGAAACCCATCCACTTCATTGCTTTACATCAAAATGTCAGTCTCACTTCCACGCAGTGTATTATGCTGACCAACGTAAGGGGATCTCGCAGTCCCAAATCTTATTACAACTTTATAGCGTCAAAAATCTTCGAATAATGATATAAAAATGTAAATGATACCGAAAATAAAATAAAGTACTTATTTGAATTAAACATAGAACTAAACAGATAAAAATAAAATACAAAATAATAACGTACTCATAGTAACTCACAATAATAGGTCTTTACCTATGAAATTGTCGTTCTGCACTACTGGATATTTCAAATCAAAATATTTTTTTTTGCGAAGATTTCTAATTTCAAACTAATTTTATTTTAAAAACTTGGAACTCTTTTTTCAAAACTAGTCCTTGGTTTATTGATAAGCGTTATGCTTTCATCGCAATAAATTATTTTTCGTCATCATGGATTCGTTAAACATTCGAGTAATTATGGAATGTGAGCACGCATCATCAACGACGGAGCGAATACTACTAACGAACGCACCACATGTAATTGGATTTCCCGTTTTCGTTCTGGTAATTTCCACCTGAAAAATTAACCCTATGGTCATCTAATAACTCTATTCCCTAACTTTCACAGTGCGATTAGACGACATTTCGGCACTACCAGATAAAGAAAAGGTGGAGGACCAACGGCTCTGTGTTTTCAAATCATGGCGGTGAAACACCAAACATTCCTGACTCTGGGCTGCTACTGAGAATTTCTTGACAGAAAAACTCAACAACTAATGTTTCGTCCAACCCATGATTCGAATCCAGTACACATGGATCACCAGAACAACGAGGTAAACACAAATTACAAATAAAAAATTTCAAACAATTAAAGCAGTTATACATATAGATATAAACAACAAAGAAATAAATTTAACAATATACACCGTGTTTTAAAGTTTTAAGTAATTTAAATGCATTTTATGAGAATGATATCAGACACTCCATTAATCGTGTAGCTGTCGGTAACCGGATTGAACCATTTTTCTGACAGTCTCAGATATGCGTCCTTAATGGACAGATTTCAATTTTAAATATTGGCGACACTATAAAGTCAAAGAAATAAAAGAATAGTTTAATTGCTAGATCTTCTCTATGATTTTGTTTTTATACATTATTTTTGAAAATAAGCACCGGATATTCGTGAAATGTTTGTTTTTGTCCCATTTGCTCTGATTTATTAACGCTTCGGATAGTAACTACATTCTGCCATTATCATAATGATTCATGTTTCCTCTAACATAAATGATTATCTTCTTGATGTATAAGGCTAAATTTCTTTTTACTTTATTTATTATGAATATACAAAATCTATGTAAATTATAAAATGTTTGGTCGTAAGTGGAAAAGAGACTCTCGAATCGTTATGTGCGAAGTTTTTCTATATAATCAGATTTATTAGGAAACTTTTAAAGTGATTTAGGCACTAATCGTGCATCGATTTTTATGCGTCATTGTGACGCGGTGGCGATTACTAATTAAAGTTTTATAGAATATGGCCACCATATCTGTTTTGATGGTGTCTCAATTTTATTATTTGGAAATTGGACAATGAAATTGCCATAATGTTATTATAACGTCACAAAATGTTCAGACAAAAAGCAATAATTTCAACCGGGCCTTTTTTATTATTGTAAAATGTTACACATACGTGCATAGCGAGGTAATGACGGGTTATGTCGAACTTTTACAGGCCATCATCTAGGACCTTAGTAATAGTTGTTATTTTAGAACCCATGGCACCTATATTAAGAACTATGTCGGTAGACTGATTAAGGTTTCCTAAAAGTTTTAAGTAAAATATTAGTGTCACAAAAATGTGACATATCCTATAGTATTCCATAGTGTATATTATATATATTTATACTGATTATAGATTTTTGGATGTAGTTTAGTATTTAGATGATGATTCGTGTTTTATGTGTATCTAGTTAAGTGACACCTCTAAGATATTTTTTTCTAACATCGAGCAAACCAAGCTTTGCCCAGTACCGAAAAGCTTCTTTGATAAATATTTGTTAAGAAGCGAACAGATTATGTGTTATTGCATGTATATTTCTTTGGTTGATTTGTATTGTGAAATACTAGTATGGCTTGTATTAAAGATAATATTAATTGTTTATTTTTTTATTTCTACTCTACTACTCTATTGTTTATCGTACCCAATATTTATTTTTTATTTATTAAATGAAAATTAATATAATATATTGTTTCCTGTACAACAGACATGAGTATAAGGCCCGTGTTAATATACGTTACTCAATGACGAACTCATGTGCGTAATCATTTGATATGCCCTCATTATGATATCAACATCTCAAGATCGTTGCTAAATATAATGAATACTGTTCTGTGACTTGCACTCAAGTACACACACTTGAGGGTCGAGTTTCGTATATTAATCAGTGTGGCACTCAGTTGATATCGTAAATCTTAATCGCATCTTGAGATATGTTTATTAATAAGATCATAACCTCAAGATTATACTCAAGTGCGTGTACTTGAGATGAGTAACGTTTATTAACACGTTCACTGTTCGCTTTTATAACACAATAGTAAGACAATAGCAATGACCTATATGTAGTGCACGGGACAGCGAAAGGGTTAATACTTGCCTAAGTTTGTCTACTGTGTCGTGGGGGCAGTGTCAGTTTACATACATTCATTTCACAACGACAAACTCCAGATCTGAACAATTATTTGTAGGCCATAAAAATACTTATTCCGTGCTCGATTCGAACCCACGGCCCCTAGCGCTGCCACTCGTTGCTAAGCCACTGCGATACGGAGCTGTCATTATATATTTTATCTTATGTTGAGAGCGTTTGCCAAGAATGCATGTTAAAAACGGCAAAGCTTCGGGTGAGGCTGGAATTTAACAGTGGTAGAGCCACGCGGCAGCTTTTGCTGTCGCACGGATGGGCCGGTTCGAACCGGGGTGGTACCACGACATTACAGAAAACCAGCGTGAAGTAGAGGTATACCTCTGCGTTTCGCTTGGTGAGTGCAGGTGACCAGAGGCCCTTTTTGCTGGAAATGAGGCATTCTATCTTAGTCTTTTTCTATTTTATTCTATTTTGATTTATAATAGAGGATAGATGTAGATGTCTATGGGCCGCAGCAACCACTTATCACCAGTTGAACTGTGTGCTCGTTTGTCACCCTTATCCCATAAAAAAAATTGCAACGGAGCTTTTAAAAGTGGATGGAAAAATCATTCTTAGTCTTTCACAATCTTTTCTATTCTTGGCACTTCTCCGGAAGCGTGAAGCAAAAGCGCAGTAGTCATGTTCTTCTAGTGCCAAAACGCTAGAGCTGTGGTGTTGTCTCGATTGGGCGATTTTCGGGCTTGACAATTATTAAAATGATCATTCAGCCATTTGGCCATGTCACTCGACTGAATGTTCTTGATGTTTCATGGTCTTAATCAACTCTTGTGACAGTTTATAAAATCAAAAATAAATTCTAATATAAAATAAATATATATATAAACAAAATATAAAATATTAATATAAGTATAAAAACTAAAATTAACTCAATTAGGTTATGTTGTTTACAATTGTAGCAAATTTATTATGTTAAACCACGAAAAATCCCCAGATAAGCAAAGCAACAATTTTCTTGGTTCACCTAATGCGAAGACAAGCTCCTTTACCTCAAATTGGATGTTTTAGCATTACTTCTTCCCGTTGGCTTAAATAAAAATAAAGTAGCAATCAAATTGTGAACAAGACTTATTTAATCATCGTTGGATAATAAAATGTTATATTAGCTTTGCTTTTATTTATTTTTTTATGAAAGAAAACGTGACAAGCAAGTAAACAGTTCACTTGATGATAAGTGGATGATGTGGCCTTGAGACAGCTATATCTATCCGGGATTATGAATTGAAATTCAGATACATTTTCAACCCTATGTGCTAAGATGGAGTGCTTGGTTACCATTTAAAAATGCCGCCGTTTTAACCACTCATCATATAACACTGCAGTATTATGCTGCAACTTGGCCCTAGCATGCTCTGCGAGGGGGGTCTTATGCTGCATCCGTAACATGCTAGAAGATGGACCTGGAATAATATTTTTTGCATTGTTTTTTACTATTTAATACAACGCTAAATATAACGCTTGCAAACATTCATATAATGCCTACTTTAGATGTAGTTTCATTAATTAGAATTATATAATAGGTCGGCCATATAGCTTGAAAGACCAACAGCCGATGGGGAAAATGGTTCTCAAGTGGCAGCTTCATAATGGTAAGCAAATTGTAGGGCGGTCCTTCACTAGAAACTAGGAGTAACGAACTAGTAAGATATGCAGCAAGTCGATGAATGCAGGTGGCTCAGGATCGTGTTTGGTGACATTCTTATATTCAGCTGTGTGTTTATGAAGGGCTGTAACTAGGACGATGAAAATAATACAATAGATATAGAAATATATACATCTTTTTTATAAAGTATAAGTCATCTTATCATTACATCAATCATGATATGAGTGGGTAGATGAAAAATTGAGAAATTAAATCAAAATTATACAAATGTTTGAGACGTAAATTATTAGCAACTAAAAATTATACTTTGTTAGAGATATCTCCATTACATCCAATAAAAGTCCACTGCTGCACATAGGCCTCCTCCATAGATTGCCTCATAGAATTTCGCCATAGTTGCCTAGCTTGGCAAGCGGGTTGGCAAAAGCACTTTTTCATAATTTTGAGTTGTTATCAGGAAGACGCTACTGCCCATCTCCTGTTTTGTTTCCATCTGTCGTCTCTTACGACACCCACGGGACTATTTGGGGTAGTGGATATTCTTACACAGCCATTACATCGAATGTCGCGCTCTTACCCAAAGCCTACAAAGAACATAATTGTAAATAATTAAGGTCTTATATTTATTGACATAATATAATATTTTAGCAGCCACTAGTTTCTGTGCTTGTGAGAAACCCCTTGTTTTTTTAATACTAAGTATACAGTTTTTAAGCCATCTGGATGACACTAAAAATAAATTCTATAATTTAAAATAGAAACTTTTGTACAACCGACTTTAATATAAATTATTAAAAATTATTCAAAAACTATTGGTGATACCTTGATCAAATTAATATGGGACCATATGTGAAGCACCAGCTTTCAAATAAAGAAAGAATCATCGAAATCGGTTAACCCAGATAAATAAGAGTTATGACGTAATACACGCATAAAAAAACATACAGTCGAATTGAGTACCTCCTCCTGTTTGAAGTCGGTAGAAAAGCATAGGCTCACGTGACGTGTGAACAGGAACAAAGAAACTTGAAACTACTAAAATGGCAGAACTCTACTTCTGACTAAAAGTCCGGATAAGTACCACACTCTTATTTGCTTCTACGTGAACCAGAAGAATTAACTGCGGTGAAGAACATTATTTTAGTATTTTTTTACCTTTATGGACGTATTTATAGCTTTAAAGGCCTTAGTAGCCACTTTCACTCTAGCGCTGACTGTGAAATCCGTTGTCACTAAATGTTAATTACTAAAAAACGTACTTTCATACACATACACGTGAACGTTGGTTGTAGAGTTTAATTCAGCAAAATTTATCATAGTTATATTTAACGTGGTAATAATAAAAATTTACCTCTCATTACGAAAACTAATACCCTGAATTATTGGTAAACGAGGTATGAGTACTATATTGAAAAAAATCATAGAATAGTCATAATTGCAAATTCAACACACATACTAAACATATAGTAAGCATACATGGCGATTCCCTGTATTAAAATCACTATGTTTCGGAAGCCGTCTTCGAGTGTACGGTGTGAATTCTGATCACGTGTCTGTTATATTAGTGATGTTCATATAAACAGGAAATTTTTGGCAAGAAGGAACGAAATAAGCTAAGGGAGATTACATGTACGTGCCTTGGCAAGTTAGTTTATCCAAATCAAATACAATGTGTCATTTAGTCAAGCAACGACCTTCACATCTAAACAGAATCCTCTCTGAATTATATTTAGTGCCTTACACATAAATTTATAACCGTAAATATAAGTTTTAACATTTTGCGTGTTTAGTTATGTTTTCTTTTATCAGAAGCATTATACTTCACTAGTACCGTTGAAGGTCATACAGGTTTACGCACCAACATCGGCGCAGTCCGATGAGCAGGTGGAAGAAATGTATGAGGACATCTCTGGAGCTATTAATGGGAGACTTCAACGCAAAACTAAGCACAAGAGAGAACCGTGAGCTGAAAGTAGGGAAATTCGGGATAAGGCAACGAAATCCAAAGGGCCAGCTGCTGGCTGACTTTATGGAGAAACAGAAAGACTAATTATGATGAAATATTTCTTCAGAAGCGGTCTTTACAGAAAATGGACCTGGTTGAGCCCCAACTGTGTGACAAAAAATTAGATTGACTTCATTATGACAACCAGACGACAACTGTTCAGTGTTGTGTCAGTGCTCGAAAGGGTGAAAACTGGCAGCGATTACCGAGTGGTGAGAGGCACACTCAAACATAACGTTAAGTTGGAGAGGTCTCGTCTAATGAAGTCAACCCTCGTGCTCTGATCCAAAGCTCCGAAAACTTTCAGCTCGAGTTACAAAATCGTTTCCAGTGCCTAGAAAACTGCAATGAAGTGGACGATATAAATGACAAGTTTATGGAAACCATCCATATCGTGGGAGCTAATTTGTGCAAAGCCCGTCTCAGAAGAAAAAAAACCTCTCCAATCAAACTCTTTTGGCGGCGCTGTTGTCGCGCCACAAGCGAAACACATCGAAGCCTAAATTGCTAACAAAGTTCCGAAATTAAAGCAGTATATATCCGCAACGCTCCGAACTACCACTCGTAGCGTTGGCCGCTCCCCGGGCAGAACACTTTGCCCGGCGGGAGATCTCCCCTTTTCCTTCCACTGGCTACAGTGGTGACCACCCGACGTGATATGAACACGCAACCAATAAAACCTTCAGAAACTACAACTTCAAAACCTTCTTAATCATCCTCAAGTACACCATTCATTCACTCTCGAGCAGATATTGTCTGCAGTCTTTACATTCTGAAAAACCATCTAGCTTTACAAAGGTTCATCGCAGCACTGGAATAATAACGCTTCCTGTTCCTTCAAGCTACTCTCTGTGCTACAGTGTTCGGCACGGCTCTGAGCCTTACTGATCGCCTCTGCTTCACGGCACTCTCGCAGATTAATTGCCTTCTTCTCGACTCACCGCAGATTACAAGTCAATCCCTGGCACTTGCTCCAGCTCATCGTTCTCACCGGCATCACTTGCAAGTGCGTAGTATGGCATTCATTACACACGGGCATATCGTTCGCACCGGCGTCACTTGCCCTTACGCACACAGCATGCATTCCCCACCGGCATTAAGGACGCAACGGCCATCGGACTGCACTATTGACCTCCGGTCTGAGCAAGGGGTGATGTGGCGGCACTATCATCGCGCCACAAGCGAAACACATCGAACCCAAATCGTGCTAACAAAGTTCCGAAATTAAAGCAGTATATATAGATAGAATCGGAGCGTTGGCCGCTCCCCGGGCAGATCACCTTGCCCGGTGGGAGATCTCCCCTTTTCCTTCCATCCGCCACACTCTTAATCTCATAGCTGTTATACGGAAAATTAATGCAGTGCAACTTTAATACAGCTCGTATTAAAAAATTATTCAAGCGGAACCAGGGCTCAAAAGTCTTTGCCAGAGATTGTCGAAGCTCAAGACCGCATGTGGCAGCATCGTTTCCGGGACACCTGAGATTTTAAATGACATTGAGAGATTCTATGGGAATTTGTACACGATATCTTTGAAGCCACACGCAAGTGTGAATAAGATCCAAGAACAAGTATTATTCGACACTATTCCGATGATATCCCGGACTTCACTAGGAGCCAGATTAAAATGGTCTCCAGGACCTTAAAAACGGCAATTCTCCAGGCGAGGATAGAATTACAGCGGAGTTTCTGAAAGCGGGTAGAAAACTGGTACTTAACGTCCTTCAAAAGCTCTAACTCCGTCCTCCATGGTGGCACTACTGCGTAGGCGTGGAGCAGAATTGCGGTGGTCTTTTTTTTAAGAAAGTTGACAATGCTCACTTCAAAAACTATAGACCGATTTCTTTTCTGAGCTTCTCTTCTGAGTAGACACTACTTGCTGTTTTTGAGAGTCATTCCAAATCGCATCGGATGCACACTCGATGACTTCCAGCCTCCCAAACAAGCCAGTCTCCGAAAAAGCTTTAGCATCATAGACCACATACATATATACCCTTCGGAAAATTTTACAGAAAGCCGATGAGTACAATCTGCCACTTGGTTTTGCGTATGTGGACTACAAAAAATTCTTCGATTCCGTCGAAATTTGGGCGGTGCTGCAGTTCCTTAAGCGGTGACAAGTTGGTATTTCGAAGTGTTTGTACAATAGTGTTTGCGCATATAGTTCTTATGGCAGATTCGCTGGAGTACCTAAGCACTATGCTCAAAAACTTCAATAGTGTCTCCCAACGAAAGGTCTTAAGATGAACATGGACAAAACATAGTTCATGTCTAAACTTGAGGGTGTTGACAAGTATGTTTACCTGGGATAAATAGTCCGACTAGGTAAGTCCAACTTCGAACGAGAGTTTTATCAACGTATTTATTTCAGCTAGGCAGCGTTCGGGAGATTTTTTTTATATAGGATAAGGGCGACAAACGAGCACACAGTCCACCTGATGGTAAGTGGTTGCAGCGGCCCATAGACATCTACATTTATCCTCGTTTGCAAATCAAAATGCAGATGCGTTGTCACCCGTGAGGACTAAGATGGAATGCCTCATTTCCAGTAAAAAGGGCCTCCGGCCACCTGCACTCACCAAACGAAACGCAGAGGTAAACCTCTACTTCACGACTTCTTTTGTGGTACGACACATCTTCTCGTCAGGCATACCTCAAAAGTTCAAAACAAGATTGTACAAGCAGTGTGTGTCGTCAGTGATGACCTATGTATCTGAGATGTGGTCTTTAACTGCTGGCCATATGATGTAGCTCAACTTCACTCAGCGAGCTATGGAGTATCATCATCATTACAGCCTTTCATAAGTCCACTGCTGAACATAGGCCTCCCTCAAGGAATGCCACAAAACACGGTCCTGAGCCACCTGCATCCATCGACTTCCTGAATGTCTTACCAAGTCGTCACTCCATCTAGTAGGGGTCGCCCTACACTTTGCCTGCCGGTACGAGGCTGCCACTCGAGAACCTTTCTTCCCAATCAGTTGTCAGTTCTTCGAGCTATATGGCCGGCCCACTGCCACTTCAACTTACTAATCCGTTGGGATATGTCAGTTACTCTGGCTTTACTGTGGATATCCTCGTTAATTACGTGTATTACGCAGATAAACTACTAGCATAGCCCTCTCTATAGCTCGCTGAGCGACCTTGAGCTTCCTTATATGGTCAGCAGTGAAATACCACGTCTCAGAGCCATAAGTCATCACTGGCAACACGCACTGGTTGTACAGTTTCGTTTTCAGGTTTTGAGGTATGTCTAACGAGAAGATGTGTCGTAGTTTCCCGAACGCTACCCAGCCAAGTTGAATCCGTCGTTTGACCTCTCGGTCGAAGTTGGACTCACCTAGTCGGACTATTTGTCCCAGGTAAATATACTTGTTAACAACTATGAGCTTAGTGTTCCCAACAACTACCGGCGTAAGTTTGACATGGATGTTATACATGATTTTTGTTTTGTCCATGTTCATCTTAAGACCTATCCGTTGGGAGACACTATTGAGGTCATTGAGCATAGAGCTTAGGTCCTCCAGCAATTCTACCATAAGAACCATATCGTCAGTAAATCGAAGGTGAGTGAAGTACTCGCCAATTATGTTAGTCCCATGATCCCCAGATGTTAGTTTCCAGTCCAGTAGCTTGAAAATATTTTCCAATGCAGCGGTGAAGAGTTCCGGGTATATAACGTCACCCTGTCTTACAACTCTTTGCAGTTGGATAGGTTTCGTACTCGGTTTCTTTACTCGAATAGCCATCGTAGCTCTTCTGTACAAACACTTCAGCACTTCGATATACCGACAGTCAACTTGGCACCGCTGAAGGAACTGCAGCACCTCCCAAATTTCGACGGATTCAAAGGCTTTCTCATGGTCCACATACGCCAGACATAGTGGTAAATTGTGCTCCTTGGACTTATTTACAATTTGCCGAAGGATTATGGTGCTAAAGCCCTTTCGGAAACCAGCTTGTTCGGGAGCTCGAAAGTCATCAATTCTACGCGCGAAATGATTCGTGATGACTCTCGAAAACAGCACGTAGACGCGGCTCAGAAGGGAAATCGGTCTGTAGTTATTCAAGAGAACGTTCTCAACGTTCTTGAAGAACAAGACCACCGCACTTCTGCTCCACGCCTCCGGTGTAATGCCACCATGGAGGACGGAATTAAAGAGCTTCTGAAGGACTTTAAGTACAGGTCTTCCACACGCTTTCAGAAGGTGCGCTGTAATTCTATTCTTGCCCGGGGACTTGCCGTTTTTAAGGTGCTGAAAAGCCATTCTAATCTCGCTCAGACTGACGTCCAGGATATCTTCTGAATAATGTCAAATAAGAGTCGCTCTTGGATCGTTACTCACACTTGTGTGTGACTCCAACGATGACGTGTACAGCTGCTCATAGAACCTCTCAAACTCACTCAAAATCTCAGGTGTCCCGGAAACGATACTGCCACATTCGGCCTTTAGCTTTGACAGTTTGCTCTTTCTGGTAGACAGATCGCTGGTAAAGACTTTGGAGCCTTGGTTCCGCTCGATTGCTTCTTCAATATAAGCTGTATTGAAGTTGCGTAAGTCCCGCCGCATGCATTTGGAGATCTGTCTGTTCAGTTGCCTGTATGCTGTCAAATCTGTTGAAGAATGTATCTTCATTTCCCGTCTAACAGCCATAAGATTAAGAGTGTGATCGGAGAGTTTTTATGTTCTTCTGCGGCGGGTCTTGCAGAACTTAGCTCCGACCTTATGGAAAGTTTCGACGAGCTTCTCATTCATATCGTTCACTGCATTGTAATCTTCTAGGCACTGAAAACGGTTTCGTAGATCGAGCTGAAAGGTTTCGGGACATTGTATTAGAGCACAAGGGGGACGGAGCGTTGACTTCATTAGACGAGACCTCTTCAACTCAAGTTTTAGGTTCAGTGTGCCTCTAACCATTCGGTGATCGCTACCAACTTTCACCCTTGCGATCACGGAGACATCACTGAACACCTGTCGTCTGGTCGTCATTATGAACTCAATCTCATTTTTTGTCGAACTGTTGGGGCTCGACCAGGTCCACTTCCTGTGGGGCCGCTTCTGGAAGAATGAGTTCATCATAAAGAGTCCCTCTTTCTCCATGAATTCGGCCAGCTGCTGGCCCCTTAGGTTTCTTTGCCCTATTCCAAATTTCCCTACTTTCAGCTCACCGTTTTAACTTGTGCCTAGTTTTGCATTGAAGTCTCCTATTAACACCGTATAGTGGGTTTTGGAGATAGAGAGTTTAGGAGAGAGGTATCTAGAGATATCCTCATACATTTCCTCCACCTCTTGATCGGGATGTGCGGAAGTTGGTACGTAAGCCTGTATGACCTTCAGCGAATACCGTTTGGTGATTCTGAGTATAAGGTACGCAACCATCGTCGACACACCCTCAATCTTTATACGTTGTTAACGAGAGACTTATGGACGATAAATTGACACCTCCTTGGGACAGATGGTCGCCCTCCCGGTGATAGAGCAAGTTGCCGGATTCGAGGATTACCGTGTCCTCCCCCTCTCTTCGGACCTCCGATAATCCTATAATATGCCAGCGTAACTTGTCTATCTCTTCTTCCAGCTCCACGATCTTCTCGTCAGTCCTCAGGGTGCGTGCGTTGTATGTTGCCAGGTCGAGTCGTCTTAGGTGGCAACCGAACCTCCGCCGGAGATTTTTAGCACCCCCTGCCCCGCCGTTACCATGATCGCCACCATAGCCAGGAATAGCGGGGCCGCCGGGGACTAGGGGCCGTCTCTTTGTTGCTATCTTCATTTGGGAGTATTTCCCATAGTTGCCACGCCTGGCGAGCGGGTTAGCAACCGCAGTTTTTTTTATTGTACTTTTGCTGTTATCAGGAAGATGCTGCTGTCCATCTCCTGCCTGTTTCCCTATGTCGCCTTTTACGGCACTGACGGGAAGATATGGGGTAGTGAATATTCTTAACCACCTAGGCTAAGGCTCACACAGTCAAGTTATATAGAGATGCCGATTATTAGGCAAAAGATATAAATCTTTCGCAAATAGGCTGGGAATCTTATTTGAGTTACGGTAATATTGATGTCTCTGTGTTGAATTTTTATAAAATTTTAAATAACATAATAGAAAAATACGTACCTAATAAAACTACTAAAGGACATTGCTCTACGCCCATACATTGTTCACCCTGGAACCAAGAGCATCGGAAAATTATGTGTTTCATTGTCGATCATTAGTAAATTCCTATATGATCTTATTTTTATAGCGGACTAGCTGCATAATAGATATATTTCAAGGAAGGTATCAGATTTTGAGGTTATAATCGAACCAAAAATATTACGATTTTTCATAGCTCCGAGTGATTTTCAACAAACTGAAAAACTATGTCCTAAAACATTTAGCTATTTTTAGTACCTATCTAGATAATTAGGCATGAAGTTTTTGTTCTCAGCCTAAGCGTATGTAAGTGCAACGCATAAATGTATATAATCTAGTTAACAAACCTGCTTTCTTAGCATTGGTATTGAAATGATGTTATTTTGAAATAATTTTGACATAGTGAGAGATGACAGTGACAGTACAAAGTAAGCATGTCGATTTGAAATCGTTTAGTTGATTATTTATACTAAAAAAATCGATTTTCCAGATCGATATAGATCTGAAAAATCCTTGTCCGTTCTGATACCGACTTACAACATTCCATCGATTCAATGAATCAATCCAAAAACCTCTTGAATCGGATTTATTCAAGAACTAGATATATTACAAACAATTCAAGAAATAGTTTTCAATAGTTGGAACATCTGTTCCTTGTGACAGACAGAAAAACTGTTCTGTCCTGGATTCGATCCCAGGGTCGAGCAAATTATTATTGGGTTTTTATAACTTGAAGTTCCCAGTAGTAGGACGGAGTCAGGATTTGTGTCCGGTGTTTGGCAATACGCGAAACCCCTATTACATGCGACGTATAACATAACAGTACTACATACCTACTTCTTCTGGGAAATACAGGCGTGATTTTATGTTTATTAATTTAACGATGTTTCTATACAATTAGTTGTATTTACGGTAAATTATCGTCAATAATGTTCTGTGTCTATATTAGGTATTTTTGAAAAAGTCGCGATTGATCGAAAATAGATCTGTTAAAACATGATTTAATCGAGAATCGATTCTAGTATGTTCGATTTGAATCAATTTGGGGATTGTATTTTTTTCATGAGAGACTGACAAGTGACAAGTGACCATTTAGGGACATCAAAAACTAGGAGCGCCAAATACAATACGATTTATGGATATTTCCTAAGATTTATTATAGCCATACGTTACAAACAGTATTACATACATCATCTTTTGTCATACGATAATATTAATACCATAACAAGTATGACAATATCCTACTTTACTTATAATAACACGTACGTCTCTACTTCTTCCATACATGTAACAATATTAATAATAGAATCTGCATCTAGTCTACAATATTGCTCTTTTTAAAGAACACATTTATAATAAATGCAGTAACAATAAGTGTTCTTTTTTAAATATTAATTGTAGTAAACTCGTGAGTTATCGTTTAGTAACACGTAAAACACACTCCTTTCTAAATGATCATTAGAAAATTCTGAATAATTATCTTTACGAATATTATTTTCAGCATTATTCTAACTACCTATTCATAATTGGTATGACCTCATTCATTTGGAACAGTAGGTTTTTTAAAATTATACTTTTAGGGAAAAATATAAAAGAATATAATGAAATGCTAATTTAATTTTATTATTGTAGCTCTTTTTTTGCAATTTTATTCGAAACAAATTCAAAATGTAAATCAGATTTAAAAATATGCAACTGTTCATTAAAAATTCAAAAATCGATTACAATCGATTGGGCATCCCTTATCATTTTTCGAACAATCATGATGTTTGACAAAGATGGCGGCGATTAATGTTATTAGTCGAGTAGAATACTTTTTAATGTAAATTTTTGCATGCAGCTAGTCCATGTTATAAAAATATTAGCATCTAATATAATAAAATAGACAATTAATTATCGTGTATGTCCGATGCTTTTATTACACAGGGCGATTTTGGACATTGTCCTTTAACACTAAGTACCCGATATGGTTGCAGGCGAATTGTAGGGCGACTCCCTATTAGTTGGAGTGACGACCTGGTGAGACATTCAGGAAGTCGATGGATGCAGGTGGCTCAGGACCGTCCTTTGTGGCATTCCTTGGGGGAGACCTATGTTCAGCAGTGGACTTGTGAAGGGCTGTAATAATGATGATGATGATGTTGCATCGTGTGTCTCGTTCAAATGAAATAGAAACACGAATCACGTCAGCAGCTGAATTTGTTGACGGGATGCAATTAATCAGCATTGTTTGCGGGACATTCTTATTTTCCCTATAATATATTCTCAATATCTTTAAATTTAAACTATTTAATTCTATCCTTGTGTATGTGACTGATTTCCTCATAAACAGCTGGATCGATTTTGTGTGTGTGTGATTCAGTTGAATCGAGAAGGGTCTAGATTCACAATTGGACTCGATAGGTGGCGCTGTTGTCAATATATAGAAATCTTCCGTGGAAATGTCTTATAATATATACTAGCGGTCCGCCCCGGCTTCGGACCGCTAGTATATATAAATGATGTACTGATTTAAATCAATATCACGAGAAACATAAGGCTAGAGGCTTGAAGTTTGTTAGTAATATTCCTTTTGCCGAATAGAGGTCAGCTAAGAACAAATTTTACGAAATCCACCTCCAAGAGGGGTTGCGGGGGCGTTAATTTGAAAAAATCATAATTTCTACTGTCTTATCACGATATCTTTAAATTATAAGGCCTAGAGACTTGCAATTTGGTAGGAATATTCCTTTCGCCAAACAAAAATCAGCTAAGAAGGGATTTTATGAAACTCCACCCGCAAGGGGGGTTGCCGGTGCCTCAATTAAAAAAAAAACACATTTTAAAACTATAGCTCTTGTGGGTATAAAACTTGGCCATTACATTCTTTTTGTTTCTGTTTGAATGCGTCCCTAATTGGTTTGGATTCACGAATAGGGCTGGTAGGTGGCACTTCTGTCAATATCCAGAAATCACCTGTGCAAAGCCGGGGCTTAGCTAATAGGATATTTTTGCATAAATAATTAATCAGCAATGGTTGTGGGATATTCTCAATTATCTTATAATATATTATTCTAAATATCTTAATATTTATATTATATAATTCTACTGTCCATGTGTATATGGCTGAACTCCTCGTAAACGGCTGGACCGATTTTGATGAAATTTGTGTGTGTGTGTGTGTGTGTGTGTGTGTGTGTGTGTGTGTGTGTGCGTGCGTGCGTGCGTGCGTGCGTGCGTGCGTGCGTGCGTGCGTGCGTGCGTGTGCGTGTGCGTGTGCGTGTGCGTGTGCGTGTGCGTGTGCGTGTGCGTGTGCGTGTGCGTGTGCGTGTGCGTGTGCGTGTGCGTGTGCGTGTGCGTGTGCGTGTGCGTGTGCGTGTGCGTGTGCGTGTGCGTGTGCGTGTGCGCGTGCGCGTGCGCGTGCGCGTGCGCTTGCGCGTGCGCGTGCCTGTGCGTGTGCGTGTGCGTGTGCGTGTGCGTGTGCGTGTGTGTGTGTGTGTGTGTGTGTTTTAGTTGATTCGGGAAGGGTTTAGATTCATAATTGGATCCGATAGGTGGCGTTATTGTCAAGATATTATAGAAATCACCTATGCGAAGCCGGGGTGGACCTCTTGTTATGAGAATATATTATATAGCTTTACTATTATATTTAGAGTTGTGGCAGCTCAGAAGTCGGCGAAGCTTAGGGTCATAGCAGTCGTCAAAAATTACACAGCACTAATGAAATTGTTAAATTAAATTTTAGGCGTTGATTTACCACGTGCTGGACGGTGAAGGGAAATATTGGAAGAAAACGTTCATGTTTTTTTAACAGTGGTAGAGCCACGCGGCAGCTTTTGCTGTCGCACGGATGGTTCGGCTCGAACCGGGGTGGTACCACGACCTCACAGAAAACCAGCGTGAAGTAGAGGTTCACCTCTGCGTTTCGCTTGGTGAGTGCAGGTGGCCGGAGGCCCTTTTTACTGGAAATGAGGCATTCCATCTTAGTCCTCACGGGTGACAACGCATCTACATTTTGATTTGGAATAGAGGATAGATGTAGATGTCTATGGGCCGCAGGAACCACTTACCATCAGGTGGACTGTGTGTTCGTTTGTCACCCTTATCATAAAAAAAAGTGTATAAAAATGTAAAAATGAAGACGTGTGAGGTCCATAAACTCATTTTGGGGTAACTTGGTTACTTCCAATAGCAAGATAATATATTTTAAAAAGGTACGACGGACAACGAACTATTTTTCCACTCATCTTTTCTTACAATTACCTCAGAGGAAAAATATTTGCCGCGTAGTGACAGTGGTAGAGCCACGTGGCAGCTTTTGCTGTCGTACGGATGGGCCGGCTCAAACCGGGGTGGTACCACGACCTCACAGAAAACCACCGTGAAGTAGAGGTTCACCTCTGCGTTTCGCTTGGTGAGTGCAGGTGGCCGGAGGCCCTTTTTACTGGAAATGAGGCATTCCATCTTAGTCCTCACGGGTGACAACGCATCTACATTTTGATTTGGAATAGAGGATAGATGTAGATGTCTATGGGCCGCAGCAACCACTTACCATCAGGTGAACTGTGTGCTCGTTTGTCACCCTTATCCTATAAAAAAAAAGTGAAAGAGAACCCAGTCCCCCAAATCATCCTGAAGGTGTTGTAAGAGGTAAAAAAAGAAAACTGTAAAAGGAAACGATCAGCAGCATCTTCTTGATAACAACTCAAAATATTTTATAAAAAAAATGCGGCAAATTATAACCTCAAATAATAATTTTACACATTTCTTATTCTTAAAAGTAGAAGTTTTGAAATGATAAGTGTGTATGATAGCTTGATTTAAAACAAAAGAATCTAGTAGAGTACCGTTAAACTATGTACATCCTACTAATAGGTACATGTTAATGGGTAGGTAATTTAATTGAAGAATTAAATTTTTTATTAATATTATACTGAGTTTGGATCCGCTACGATTCCCTGGGGAAATTAGGCCTTATTATTGTATGAACAAGTTTCGGGTGATTATTTAGTCAAAGTAAATGCTCTCGAAATTAATATAATTCAGTAAATAATTTAATTGAAAGTAAAAACCGGTGATCAAACTTGTATATAATCAAACCTTAATTCAACACAGTAGTGATATACCTCCCCTTAGATTGCCCCATAAAGGGGATATTTAGCATAGTTGCCCCGCTTGGTAGATGGATTATCAACCGCACACAGTTTTTTTTTATTTTCAAGTTATTATTTGGAAGCTGGTGCCCATCTTCTTGCTTGTTTCCCTTTGTCGCTTCTTACGACAACTACCGGACGTGGAGAAGTGGATTGTTTTTATAGGATAAGGGTAACAGACGAGCAAACAGTCCACCTGATGGTAAGTGGTTGCTGTGGCCCAAAGACATCCACATCTATCCTCGATTACGATTCAAAATGCAGATGCGTCGTACCCATGAGGACTAAGATGGAATGCTTCGTTTCCAGTAAAACGGGTCTTCCGTTGTCTACACTCACCGCACGAAACACAGTAGCATTAAGCTGCTATTTTACGCTGGTAGTCTGTGAGACCGTGGTCCTTCCCTGATCGAGTCGACCCATTCGTACTGCAACTATACTAGCTATATATATACAGCTGCAGCATGGCTCTACCACGTACAATTGCTGAGTGTATATTCTCTACACGGTATTTTATCTCGTATTTACCGTAATTTGTTGAATTTTTACTCTTGACCAGTCGTTGTCGATTTACTATGCATTCGAACCGAAAAAAAACCGGTGTGTTACATCGTTCGTCATGCGTACAGCAAAGGAGTGAAATAAGTTGCCACCATCTGTTTTTCCATTTGCTTACAGTGTGGGTGCTTTCAAGGTAAGAGTAAATAAGCTAGTTACTGCGTTTCACTATATTCGGCTCCATTACCGACCATCCAGTGGGATTGTTGTTAAGAACTACATAGCTTAGAAAAAATGTAACGCATTATTGCTTAACTAATTTTGTAATATTTTCCAGTGCAGAGAAGGCAAAAATAACCTTATTTCATACAGACACAAACATAATCAATATCATTCCATTTAATTAAATATTTTTTATTTACATTTTTTTTATTTTTATATAAAGTTTTCCATTTAATTTACTTTATGTATTTTTTTTTTGATTTTAACACTAATTATTTTATTTATTTTTACTTGGAAGAGCTACACTGCAAACTATGTTAAATCCGCAGTTCTCATAGTATCTCATAATATCTTCGTATGGGAAGTGACGAGAAACGGAGACCCTTTTTATTAGCAACGATAATTCTATGTTAGATTGATGACAACGTGCCTATAAATATATCATCACGTGGACAGTGCGCGTTCACATAACGATGTTATCCGAAGGGCTCTTGCCTCTACAAATGTTTTCTCGATTTAAGAGGCTTGTGGAATAGTTCGAGACAATGTCAGGAGACCTTGGTCCATTGACAGAGCGACAAAACCCTAGTGTGGAATGATACGTGCGTAGACTCTTGGGTAAACTCTAATCTTAGGATCACCTCGTTTAGAGCCGGGGCTGCATCAGAGACGGAACTAATTGACACAAGTAAGAGTCCCTAAAAGGTGATTTCCTGTAGAAATTGTCGGTAAGGTCCACGTGCGATGAAGTTTTTAAGGAACTGTGGACGCCGCTAGTGATAACAAGATTGATCCTTTCGTTGCTTAACCATTTAGGATATCCATTCAGCGAGGATATCAGCCAGAGTTCTTAGCACTACACCGGTATCGCTACCGCTTCAGTTTTGCTTTTAGTATTATGTCAATATAATATTATATGTTTTAATGTTAGGTACCTTTAAATAAATGCATTAAATTAAATTAATATTTATTTATACGTGGTTGAGACACGCTGCAGCTATATTAGTAGTATAGTTGTAGCACGAATCGGTCGGCTCGACCGGGGAAGTACCACGCTCTCACAGAATACCAGCGTCAAATAATAGCTTAAAACTGCTGTGTTTCGTATGGTGAGTATAGAGAACCGGAGACCCTTTTAACTTGAAAAGAGGCATTCCATCTTAGTCCTCACGGGTGACAACGCATCTGTATTTTGATTCGCAAACGAGGATAGATGTACATAGATGTTTATGGGCCACAGCAACCACTTACCATAAGGTGGACTGTGTGCTCGTTTGTCACCCTGTCCTATTAAAAAATTGCTTTCAGAATAATTTAAACAATAAATCTGTGTAGGTACTTAGTTTGTTTTATAAGAGTTTTGATAAGAGTATCGTCTAAACTCTAAATAATTAAATATATTTTAAGAATCTTATTGCTACTTTACGAATCTAGTTGAATCCAATTGAAAAGGTTGAAAATTAAGCCACAAGGTCTTTAACTTAAAAACTTATAATTGATATAAAATTAGAATCAGCAGAGCGGGACACTATATCATGCCGGCACACCGCCTGCAACTTTACAAGGCGCAGGTTCAGCCTCAAATGGAATACTGTTCCCATCTCTGGGCAGTGGCTCCCCAGTGCCAGCTCCTTCCACTTGATCGCATCCAGCGCAGAGCGGCTCGAATCGTCGACGACCGAGTCCTTTCCGATCGGCTCGATTCATTGGCACTGCGAAGAGATGTTGCATCCCTTTGCATTTTCTTTCGCATTTACCACGGGGAGTGCTCTGAGGAATTTTTCGGATCAATCCCAGCCGTGAAATTTCACGAACGCACATCGCGGCAAAACTCCCGATACCATCCACACCATCTGGATGATTGGCGGTCCACCACTGTGCAATTTAGAAGACGTTTTCTTACTCGCACGACTTCCTTGTGGAATCGATTACCATCAGCGATTTTTCCGGACCGATACGACTAAGGGACCTTCAAGAAAAGAGCGTACTTCTTTTTAAAAGGCCGGCAACGCATCTGCAATTCCCTCCCTGGTGTTGCAGTTGTTCATGGGCGGCGGTAGTCACTTACCATAAGGTAAGCCGCATACTCGTTTGCCAGCTCTCCTATAAAAAAATGTTAGCTGCAATAACGTACACATAATTTTCTTTTTGTGCACATGCATATAATCTTCTTTTTAATATTTCCACTAAATTAGTATTTTCTACTCTGTCATGGTATAATTTTACAAATATAAGCTATTGCACATCGAGATACATCCAGATACTGAACAATTATTAAGGAAGTGCATACGTGTTCGTCCCATTTTAATTGCTATTTAATTAAAAAAAACTAGTTACTTACATCTAATTTAGGGTCGTTATCACTTATTAAAAGACATAAATTATTTTAAAGTAAAAGTACAAGTTGTTTATGCAATAGTTTTTTTTTTCATTGCACCAAACTGCTGGAGCACAATTTTTCTACAATCACTTTGTGAACTTTTAACAACACCATGGCCACAATTACTGATATTGCCGAATCTCAGAGGTCCCTGGAAGCGTTAATCACTCGTCGGATGGAAGAGTTTGAGCAGCAACTCGGTTCCAGTTCTACCAAAACTGTTGCTGTTGAGAAGGTTGGTCAGGATTTTACTTCGTTTCGAGACTTTGTTCAAGACATGTTCAACCTGCTTCGCCAACAAATAGCTGAGTTAAGTCGATCAGTTGACACCATTGAGACGAGACACCGCAGAATATATCTTTTGTTAAGTGGTGTTCCAGAAAAAGCAGATGAAGATGTGTCCAATGTTGTTGTAAGCTTCCTTCAGAAACACTTGAGTATGACGAATCTATCATCATCTTCTATCCGGATGGCTCATAGACTCGGTATGGCTAAGACGGATCACAACCGACCGATACTTTTCCGTTTTACTGATTTCTCGATGCGTTCTACCGCCTGGTACAAAAAGACTATGTTGAAGGGAACACCGTTTACATTATTCGAGTTTCTCACAAAATACGAGCAAAATTTGTTCATGCAAGCTCGAAGGCAATTTGGGATGAAAAAGGTCTGGTCTTCAAATGGCTTCATCAGCGTTAGGTTGCCCGATGGTTCCCGCCAGAGTATTCAATCCAATGAAGACCTCAACCGGCTGATACGTCAACATAGCAAGCCAGGATGTGACGAGGAATCTCAACCGGTATTGGAAGAAACAAGAGCTTCGAGGGAGCCTGGAAACACGCGCGGCGAAGTACCACGAACTAGGCGTACGGTTAAAAAACATTAATATTACATAATTGTTACGACAATTTGTGTGATGATTGTACATAGACGGTCGTGCGGTTACTGGTTGTTCAACCTAATAGCATTAGCGTAGGTCCCTTTTTTTCTGTACAGTGAATGCAATCCCCATTGTTCTCATTCGCTAGCCGCTCAGAGTTGATAAACAACTTTTAGTTTAAGTAATTGTCAACCATATTATGTGTATATATATATCTAGGGTTGCGAACTAACATTATGGAATATGTTATTAGTGTTGTTTCAATGTCATTTTTCTTTTTTTGTCTTATAACTCAGGTGCATAAGAACAACTATTGATGCATTTTATTTTTAATGCTCCCTGATGGTTTTATTACCAAAGTGATTTATTATCTATCTCATTTATTTTATTTTTTTATTTTTCTTTTTCTTTTTTTTAATCTCGTTTTGTAAACAGTTTACCAGCAGGTTTGGTAGCAGTAATTAAAATAACAATACACCATAAACATAATATATTAAAGATATTTATTTTTATTTACTTACTTAAATAAGTTATATATTTATTTATAGCCAAATAAGTTATATATTTATTTAAATTAGTTATTTATACCTTTATTTATTTTTATGTAATATTATACACTGATTTTTAGCGCCATGGCAGTTTCCGATAACGATTCATTCACCTCTGCTAATTCTGATTCCTTTTATTCATTTTCTGACTCTGATTTGGAATTACCTTCAGTTCGTTCTCTCCTAACCCAAAAACTCAATAATTATAATAAAAATTTCAACGTTTGTCACATCAACGCCCAGAGTATTCCACAGCATTATACTGAACTTTTAGAAACTTTAAACATTCAGAGCATCCACGCGATACTTATCTCAGAAACCTGGTTAAATCCAACCTCTGCCTTCTACTTCTTACGGAATACCAGGTTTTGTTTTACTTCGTAACGATCGCATTAATAAAAGAGGAGGTGGTGTGGCAGTATACCTGCGAAGTGGTATACCTTACAAAATTTTATCAACCTCACCATCACAATATACTGGATCAGTTGAATATATTTTTTTAGAGATTGTTGTTAGTGGAAATAAAGTTGTGCTTGGTGCAATTTATTGTCCACCAAATTCTAGTTATTTATGTGAATTTGAAGAGGCACTTCTTTCAATTTGCTCTGATTATCAACATCATATTTTGATGGGTGATTTTAACACGAATCTTCTCAGTGATACTCCTAGATCGCGTGGTTTGCGTTCAATTATTGAGTCGGCAAATTTTTCAATACTTCCACTTGATACCACCCATCACAATCTTACTGCTGATGATACATTGTTAGATTTGATATTTGTCTCCTCAGAAGAACGCGTTGCCTGCCACGGACAGCTCCCCGCTCCAGGTTTCTCGCGACATGACTTGCTGTTTATTTCCTATAAAATTAAACCTCCCAAAGTAAAGCCAGTTATAGTGCCTCTGCGTAATTTTGCTAGGATAAATGTCGAAGGGCTCCAACATGATGCTTCGCTTTTAGAGTGGAGCGATACATTTAACGCAGAGAGTATTGATGACAAGATTACGACATTTAATTCTCATATTCATAAGCTGTTTGACAAACACGCACCTATTCGTGACGTTAGGTTAAAACGTTCGCCTGCGCCATGGATTACTGAAAATATCCGTAAGGCTATGTCTAAGCGCGATCAGATGTTTAGAAAATTCAAGCAGAACCGTTGTGAACTTAACTGGACAAAATTCAAAGTTGCGAGAAATCGATGTAATCAGATGGTACGAGCCGCGAAACGCCGCTATATTCATGATAATATCATAAACTCTTCTATGGCTGATACATGGAAATTTCTCCGGACGATCGGGGTCGGTAAGCCTACGTGTAACGTGGACCCTTGCAGGGTCCACGTTACACGTAGGCTTTTTTTTTTTTATAGGATGAGGGTGACAAACGAGCTCACAGTCCACCTGATCGTAAGTGGTTGCTGCGGCCCATAGACATCTACATCTATCCTCGTTTGCGAATCAAAATGCAGATGCGTTGTCACCCGTGAGGACTAAGATGGAATGCCTCATTTCCAGTAAAAAAGGGCCTCCGGCCACCTGCACTCACCAAGCGAAACGCAGAGGTAAACCTCTACTTCACGCTGGTATTCTGTGAGGTCGTGGTACCACCCCGGTTCGAGCCGGCCCATCCGTGCGACAGCAAAAGCTGCCGCGTGGCTCTACCACTGTTCAAATCATTTCTGTAAGTGATCTCAATTTACATTTTTCTTCAACTACCCAAATGCAGGCCTCTGTTAAATCAAGTACCATTTTTTATTTGCATTTTATGCCACAATCTCATAACTGCACATTTAACTTTTCTCCCGTTGCTGATGAGGATATAAAAAAGACCATTTGTTGTATTAAGTCTATGGCAGTTGGCTTCGATGATGTGAACAGACTTATGATCACCTTAATTCTAGACTATGTTACTCCTATTATTACTCACATAATTAATCATTCACTATTGACTGGGGATTTTCCTTCACTTTGGAGAAAAGCATTTGTCATTCCGCTGCCCAAAATAAATAACCCCAGTACCTTTTCTCACTTTCGCCCAATATCTATTCTCCCTTTTTTATCTAAAGTTCTTGAAGCTATTGTCCACAAACAAATTTCTAGTTACATTTTCAAAAATAACTTTCTCAGCACATATCAATCTGGTTTTAGGCCGGGGCACAGTACTACCACAGCTCTTTTAAAAGTTACGGAAGATTTGCGTACTGGAATGGAGAACTCAAAATTGACAGTGTTAGTCCTAATAGATTTCTCTAACGCTTTTAATGCTGTCGATCATGATATTCTTCTAGCTATACTTTATCAACTAGGTTTCTCTTCGTCAGCGCGGGACTGGTTCTCCTCATATCTTCGGGGTCGTCAGCAGGCAATTCGAGTAGGTCAGATTATCTCTGATTGGTGCTCGTTGTCTGCTGGCGTTCCTCAAGGCGGAATTCTCTCTCCTCTCTTGTTCTCAGTCTTTATAAATCTCATTACACCCCACATTCGCTGTTCGTACCATCTGCATGCTGATGACTTACAAATTTACGCTCAATCTGAGGTGGAATATATCGATGATGATGACAGACGTTGTTCTGCCATTTCCGACGACCATTTGCTTTCTTAAAAAAAACTCCTGAAAGTACTAATAAAAAATTTGAGGGTCACTTATCGGGATAAAACTATCCTACCTCTCAAGTTGTGCAAAATTTCATTGAAATCAGTTCAGTAGTTTAGGAGTTATGACACAATGTGACACGTAATTTCTATATTATATATATACAACACGTAACATATTTAACGCACTTTGAGAAAATAGTTTGTTCAGAATCGTTTACTGAATCGATTTCGATCATTTTTAACAAAGGTAATTTTTTTATCGCAAAAATAATTGAAACTACGTTATTTACAGCCACACTAAACCTGTACAGTCAAAACAAACTGAAATGGACCGTAACTCAAGGCAATAAGACTTTTAAAATTACAGTTTTATTTGTATTAATACAAATTCCGTCATTCAATACAAAATAAAGAAAAATTAACCTTATTTCCTGGAAACCTGAGATAGAGCGAGATAGCACGTTAACGGCGCGGACGCTACACGCTAGCCGGCTACCATGAAAGCTAACTTAAATGAAAACAAAATTTATTAGTCACGCGCGGACATTATGAGTGGAAAGTACTTACGAGATTGTTTGTAAATAATTTTTCGCGCGCGATGTCTTTCCAATACAGCAACGTTCAGTTCACTGAAATGGTAAGAACTTTGGCACAGTGTGGAGATAATGTGGCTCTAGCTTGCAGAACATTCATCCAAAGGTATGGTACAAGAGTAGACCGCAGTGACGAAGAAGTGGCAGTGGGCCGGCCATATAGCTCGAAGAACCGACAACCGATGGGAAAGAAAGGTTCTTGTGTGGCAGCCTAGTACCGTTAGGCGAAGTGTAGGGCGACCTCCCACTAGATGGAGTGACGACCTGGTAAGAAATGCAGGATGTCGATGGATGCAGGTAGCTCAGGACCGTGCTTTGTTGCATTCCTTGGGGGAGGCCTATGTTCAGCAGTGGACTTATGAAAGGCTGTAATGATGATGATGATGATGATGAAAACGAAAAAAGAAAGACGTTACGTACATTTGAAGTAACACAAAAACTAAGCCAGTATCATGGTTAGCTTATATGTTGTAAGAGCACGCACATATAAACACATAATATACATCTAAAATCATTTGCAACAAATAAAAAAGAAAAATAAGTGTGCGTGAGTATATGTTTTTGCGTCACTTGAAATGTACGTAGCGCTTTGTCAATTATTTTTTTGGACTGAGTTAAGAACTGACAACAGATATCAAGTCACGGTCTCCCCTGTAAACGAAAATATAAATACGTTTTTCTGTTTCTTTTCCTTTGAAATATTTAATAAAAACTAACTTGAAACGGTAAAATGCTCATGATTAAAGGAATCGATTCTTATGAAAAAAAAAATTGATCTCTTGGACCCCTAAAAGTTAGAGTCGGTACAAAGTAATTTTTTAGAAGTTTTCAAAATTATTATGTGGAAACATTTTGCTCTCTCAATTTCATTAAAATCGGCCTTTAATTTTAATATGTCTAATTTTGTACCTTTTGAATTTACTATGAAATATCACAAGTTCGAATGTTGTCTTTATAGTTACATTAAAAACTTCTCGGCTATTTATCCACCCGTGGAGGTGAAATTATTCCTTAAAATGTATATGAGATCAAAATTGATGTTTAAATTATTTAATATAATAAAAATCAGTCAAAGAATAATAAAAATCAATTTGCAATTGGCGACGCCATAACTAATTTCAGTAATTTAAATCTTATTTTTTTTTATAGGATAAGGGTGACAAACGAGCACACAGTCCACCTGATGGTAAGTGGTTGCTGCGGCCCATAGACATCTACATCTATCCTCTATTACAAATCAAAATGTAGATGCGTTGTCACCCGTGAGGACTAAGATGGAATGCCTCATTCCCAGTAAAAAGGGCCTCCGGCCACCTGCACTCACCAAGCGAAACGCAGAGGTAAACCTCTACTTCACGCATGTATTCTGTGAGGTCGTGGTACCACCCCGGTTCGAGCCGGCCCATCCGTGCGACAGCAAAAGCCGCTTGGCTCTACCACTGTTCAAATTGTTCAAAACAAAAAAAATTGATGATATTGTTACCTACTCGTTGGTTCTGGTTTCTGATGATGTAAGTGCTATTAACCTCTACAGATCCACAGGTCTCAGGACTTTTAAAAGGGTGATTTTATACTATTCTCAACGTTACTTACGTAACGAAATTCACCTTCGACAGTTTAAGGTGCACGTAAATCAGTTATCTAACAGTCGTCAGTGCAGGGTGTGACGGGCCCGGGTGTGGCGGGGCCCTGTTCTGACGGCTAACTCGTACACCCGCAACGAAGGTCCCGTAACGGTTCAATTAATACGGGCTTATTACTATAGTATGTTTCTAGAGCAGGCGGAAAAACGTACATTGACCTTTGACGATATCATCGCGGTAGCCAACCTTTTTCTTAGGTTTTATCTTTTTATCCTTGTATCATTTCATACATCATCAGAGTGTAAGATAAGAGTGCCGAGTGCGAAGTTCTTCGCAGGTCCTGTGTCTATGATTTTATTATGAAGAAACTTATATGAATTAAAGAGCAAATTATCATTAATTTAAATTTATTATTTAATTAGTAATTTAGTTAATATAAATTTAATTATTACATTAACAGTAGGTAAGTAGTGTAATAAGTAGGTAGTTAGGTAGTTGTTCAAAACATAACCACTTCTTGGCAGTCGGGTAAAATGGCGAACTTTTAATGCATTCTTTAGCAGTCAACCTTGAAGCATGCATAAAACTTATAATTAATGGTCAGAGACACTTGACAAACTATTCTTTTGTAACTATTTCAGAATCATTTTCTGATGACAAAGACGTGAAAAAAATCGCCACATTGATTATAAAACTCTCTATAGTTTTATCAATGGCATTATCCAGTTCATTTAATTTGTTTTCTTTTTTTTATATCGTGGTTAATGCAGTTTTTCCACTTTATATGCTCAATATTGTATAGCCCTTCTTCATATTATAGTGTTTTGACGTCTGCCATTGTAAAAAAGGTATTGTTTCGGTTTAGGTTTGTTATATCTGAATGACCACTTCCTTCACCCCACCCCGTACCACGAGAAACGCTAAGCGCATAACGATACGTAATCGATAATGAAATGTATGGAAGCAATATACCCGTCGTTTTGTTTCGGTGCTAACATAATACTTTAGGTCAATGTACGTTTTTCCGCCTGCC
This sequence comes from Parnassius glacialis, assembly GCA_033319125.1. Classification (NCBI taxonomy): domain Eukaryota; kingdom Metazoa; phylum Arthropoda; class Insecta; order Lepidoptera; family Papilionidae; genus Parnassius; species Parnassius glacialis. The sequence continues at coordinate 42,611,867 of JAVANC010000005.1, forward strand.
CTGGAAACATACTATAGCAGGTTGAGATGTGCCTCGGCACTCTCAAGTAGCGCAGAGACATTTCCCTGAAATATTCAGAGATCGTCGGAAATTGACAGTCTCTGTGCAATTCAGAATTTCGCTTGTACCACCGAGCGAACCTCTGTTTATGCAACCTTGAAAAATTGTTTAGCTGCCTCTTGTTGGCTGTAAATAAGTCAGGCACATATTGATTGGGTATTATATATTGACTTAGACCAAACTAAACGGCCTAGATAAAAAAGTTTGTATTGTTATAATTACCCACAGGTCATGCCACCATCCGAGATGGTCAGTTATGACGCTGTATTTGCTGGTTTTCATTCCGTATGTGTGTGTGTGTGTATGTGTGTGTTCACCGTGTAAAATAAAAGAAAAAAGGTAGGAATCTGACAAAAATACGGACTTGTACCAAAAGTTAATGCAGGGAAATGTGTCCTTAAAAAATATGAATAAGTCAAGATACTGACATTTCACAATAAGTTCTATTGTCGCCTTCTAACGCAATTACCATTTTAATGGAATCTGAATTCGATGTATTTTAAATATGCTTCTTTTTCGTCTCTTTTAAAATGTTTCTCACAAAATTTTTTTTCTACTTTTAAAGCTTGCTTTAGTTATTGATGAACATAATTAAAAACCAGCTGGTTATGTTTCAATCGAAAATCTGAACGATCATATATATGGGTAAATTGTTGTTAAAACTATTTGTTTATTTGCCTCCTAGCAATGATGAAGGAGAAAAGTAATGTACTTAAATACTATCCTCTCAGGCTACAATACGACCCGATTATTAAACTCTAATTGAATCCTCAAAACTTCAAAATTCAAGTATTTGTAGAAAGATAATTTTGGTTTAATAATTAAATCACAGCCCACAAATTCACGCCACAAATACACATAAAGTTTTATTTAATAAATTTAATTCATTAAAAAAGTTTAATTTACTAAAAATCTGTTGAGAATTAATACAGGTCTAAATATTAAATACAGAAAAAATAAAGAAAAGAGAAAAATATTCTTGGAAAAAAATGTCAAAAAGACCAGCCATCTGCATAGGGCAGGATTATAGTAAACAAAAATGTGCGCAAGCACGGGTGCACACTCTAATCCTTCACTCTCATTGTTCAATGGGATTGCATTTCACACGACTGGAGATAGATAAGGCACCGTACCAACGGCTTTCTATCCCAGGTACGAGAATGAAATGCCACGAACTTCCTGACTCTGGGTTAATCTATGTATGGATAACGACATCCTAGTCTTAAGGGATGACAACGTATATCTGCATTAATTTTTTAATCAAGAAAATAATTAAATATCTATGGGCTACAACATCGAATTACCATCAGGTGTAGCGTGGACTTGTTTGTAACCCTTACTTTGAAAAGAATTTGTGACAAATCCCAAAATGGTAATGATTTTGCTTTGTGAATGGCAGACAATTTATTAAATAAATTATTTAAATCACAAGTCACGCAAGACACAAGACATTTCAAAATGTTGAAAATGAAGAAAACAAATGATGAAAAGATATGAGCGCACTGTCTGACTGTTCGTTGCTCTTATCATTGATTAAGAATTAAAAGACGCGTAGTCTGTTGCCTCTAAAGATTTTGTATACTCCTTACAAAACACAATAGCAATATGCTTTTATTTTAAGCTAGTAGCTGTCCATCAGACTCCTTCATATTACAGCCATAAGACACTGCAACAACAGCTTTCTTATAAGTAATTGTATAATTATTGTTGTCGATTTTGACGACGTCCCTCCTTCTTCCCATACAAGCAGGCCACGGAAATTGACCTGTTAATGTGACTGTAACTGGCTCTTAAAGTTGCACTATTATTCTGTTTCTCAATCAAAAAGCGCTGTACCATAAGTACGCCTTTTTACACTGCCTCAATTTGCACCTGCGTAACGGATCCCCCGAGCCAGTTACGTGAATATTCTGGCGTCTAAAAGTACACTCAGAAGCACAAAATTACTTTGTCCTGGTTTGGATCTAGTTTATGGCTCCATCAAGCATCCCAGGTGGCTCAAAATGTGAACTCAGAGAATCCTTCACCTCGGGCAAGCCATGTGGAATTTTATCGTGGGGACAAGGCGTTCAAGCCTCCTTTTTTTGCATCAAAAGCACATGAACCTTTTCAGGGGGCGACCACGATAACCATATTTAACTTTGAAGTTGCTAAATACACAAGAAGTAACCATCTTTACGTAGTAGAACAACACTGCAACAGTAAAAATGAGTTGGCTCCAATGACGAAAAACCATACTCTCAGCCATCAACCTAACGACACCAACTAAAATATTTTAGGTATATAGCTTTCCAAAAATGACATCTAGAAAAAGTGTCACCAATCAATCATTTTACGGACGTGAAATCTTTATGAGTAGTATGGCTATACTACTCATAAGATTTCACGTGGCTACGTTGCAATACAAATGTGCCAACTCGAGGAAGGCCAACACTGTCATAACTGCTCTCACATGAGCGTAAAATATCAACAAAATGTTTCTGTGTTAAGTGACAAGAACCGGATAACCTTACATTGTTAACGAAATTCCAAGTATTCCAAATGATAACACATCCGTATTGGCCAAAGGCACATTTAGATTTTTTTGTCTAAATAGCACTAATAATTTATAAATATTATTAATTTGTACCGTGAAGGCATTTAGCATACATAATTCATTTAAGGTATTAGTAACAACTATAATATATTTTATGGCTTAACTGGTCTTTTCATGCTTATGTTTTTTACGGAGAGATATTTTTGAGGTGGGTATGTTATCTTGTATTAGTTTATAGGGAATTAGCATTTAAAATGCTTAAACATATCCCTTTTTGATATAATGAAGCCAATTTAATAGCTGGTACTGTATATTCACCACACTTAAAAGTAGCCGTAGCTGAAACCCAATGCAGACGAAGCCTACTGATATCTAGTTACAAGTTCCATATATCTGTTTCTAGATAAGTGAAAAAATGAAGAATGAACTTTGAACTTATCCGTGCAGTAGCGGGCAAGATAACCCACGAGCCCATTTCTTCCCGTAAGAGGTGACAGAAGGAAACTGAGACAGAAGATTGGCAGCAGCATCTTTCTGATAACAGAAAATTACAATAAAAAATAAACTGTGGTTACCAACCAGCTCGTCAAGAGTGCCAACTATGGCAATATACCCTCATGACAAAAGTTACAAAAAGACGGCCCCAGTCTTCGGCGGCCCTGCTTTTTGTGACTTCAGTGGCAATCATGCTGACGGCGGGGCAGGGGGTGCTAAGAATATCTGGAGGGGTTCGGATGCCACCTAAGATGACTCGACCTGGCATCATACGCACGCACGCTTGGAACTGACGAGAAGACCCTGGAGCTAGAAAAAGAGATAGACAAGTTACGCTGGAATATTATAAGATTATCTGAGATCCAAATGTCAAAGTTGAACACTGAGTGAAGTGGCAGCATCGTTTCCAGGACACTTGATATTATGGGTAGGATTGAGAGGTTCTATGGACAGCTGCACACGAAATCGTTGGAGCCACACGCAAGTGTGAGTAATGATCCAAGAACAAGTCTGATCTGACAATATTCCAATCATATCCCGTACTTTAGTATTCCTCTCTCCAGCATCTTAAAAACGGCAAATCCCCATGCTGTTCGAGGATGGAATTATAGTGGAATTTCTTAAAGTGGATGGAAAACCGGTACTTGAAGTCCACCACAAGCTCGTAAATTCCATCTTCCAAGTTGGTACTACTCCAGAGGCGTGAAGACAAGAAAGGCGACAACGCTCTCTTGAAGAACTACAGACCGATTTCCCTTCTATGCTGCGTCGCTCTTTTCGAGAGTCATTACGAATCGTCTCGCACGCAGACTTGACGACTTCTAGCCTCCCAAACAAGCCGGTTTCCAAAAAGGCTTTAGCACCATAGACTACATACATACCCTTCGGCAAATTGTACAAAGTCCGAGGAGTTCAATTTGCCACTATGTCTGGCGTATGTGGACTATGAAAAAGCATTTGATGCCGTCGAAATTTGGGCGGTGCTGCAGTCCTTTCAGTGGTGCCAAGTTGACTGTTGGTATATCGAAGTGCTGAAGTGTTTGTACAGTAGGGTTGCGATGACTATCCGAGTACAGAACCAGAGTACCAAACCTATACAACTGCAAAGAAATGTAAGACAGGTTGACGTTACTTCCTCCAAACTCTTCTGCCCTACATTGGAAGACGTTTTCAAGCTACTAGACTGGAAAGGATGCGGTATTAACGTCAATGGCGAGTACATCACTCACCTTCGAGACGATTTGCTGACGAAATAGTCCTTACGGCAGAATCGCTGGAGGACCTAAGCACTATGCTCAATGACCTCAATAATGTCTCCCAACGGATAGGTCTTAAGATGAACATGGACAAAACCGTGCTTTGTGGCATTCCTTGGGGGAGGCCTATGTTCAGCAGTGAACTTGTGAAGGGTTGTAATGATGATGAATGATAATAAACATAATGAAATCAAGGTAGATTATGGATTTCAAATAAAAAAAATTTACCTCTAAACTAAAAGTTTGCATGACACTAAAATAAAATTTCGATATTATATACTGTTTAGGCCAAATATAAACCTTTGAAACTTGAATTCACGATGCGCGCTCGAATCGTGCATCCGATGTTACAAACGTCACCGCCGGCCCCCTCTCCCGCTCGCATTCCATTTGAAGGCGCGGTCGAGATGAGTCTAGAAAAGAATTGTCGCGCGACGTCCAGTCGTTTAATTGTTTTTGGAAGTTAATATGGAATCTTTGGGCCGCGTGCCTCCTATTGCGTTGTCTAAATTTGTACGGTTCGTAGCAACGAGGCTGATTTTTGAGTTTTGAGTGATTATCTGATATACGTCTGGAAAAATTAATTGTGCACGATCGCCGGGTCGGTCTGAAGTTACGTGAGAATTGTTAGCTCGCATTTAAGACCGCCTCCTTTGTGTTGTCTAATCTCGTTCGTTTTGCGTGACAACGGGACTTGGCTTATATAATTCTTGTTGTAATATTTTTGAGTGATTAACTTAACTTCGATTACCATTAATTTGCGTCGACGAGTTGCTTTGTGGCATTTTGATAACGTACGAAGGAATTTTGCTTTGCCGTTTGGAACGCTAAAACTTTGTGATTCAAGAAGAGATCGCAGTCGTGCTCGTGGTTATAATTTTGTGCTAAGTAAACCTGGGACATTGAACTTTGACCGACCGTTCTTAAGTTGTGCAGCGTGTCACTTCTTTTAATTTCGATTAACGTTGATTTGGTTGAATTTAAAGGTTATTAAATGTACAATATAGTTGATAAACTAATATAGTGAAATAAAAGCAGAAGGTTTCAATTGGTGAACGCCCACTGGAGGGATCGCAAATTTTGGAGAAAAGCAGCGCCTGTGGATCTGCTGTCCGAGTACATCGGTGAAGTCAGGGTACATTTATACACACTTTCGCATACTACTTACATACACTTTACTTACCACCTGAGTGATACCCTTTGTCAACCCTTACTCCCGAATTCGGTATGTTTGTGTTGCTTATCAGTCTTAGTTAAGAATTATCCATAGGCTACTTGGACCCCGCCCTCTGTTGCTCGTCGAGGGGGCTACTATGGGCCCTAGCCCAGTCGACCTTTGCAGGGGCAACTAAGGGCGTGAACAATTCTGGTAGCAGAGCGTGGTTACGGCCGGCCGTAATAGAAAAAAAAATATTTTTTTTCTCTTTTTTTGTTTGTTTCTTTTGTTTGTTAGCGGATCGGTGGTAGAACCACGCCCGTTAGGCGGCGTAAGCTGGATTGTAGTTTGGGGTTGGGTACCAACGCGTCAGGTATTTCGGGTAGGCGGATTAAATTGTCAAAGGGTCGGTTGCCTAAGCGAGGCATTTTTGTTGACCAACGGTAGTGTGTACTTGCCGTGTAGTGTAATTTGTATTGAACTTGATTTAATAGTAATTGTATTTGTTATTTGTTAATTTGATGTGTATTTGTGCCGTGTAGTGTAATTTAATTTAATTTAATAGTAATTGTATTTAGTAGTGATGTCATCAGTGATGACAAGCTACCAGTGCTTCGCCTGCAGGCGGAACTGCATTGTCATAATTTGATAGGGCGACCAAATCGGATCCATAGTTTGGAGAAACGACTCGAGCAGTTCGCAGCCCGAAGGGCCGTGGTGGAGAAGGCTTGCACTGAGCTCATGGCCTCGGATGCAGAAAAGGGTGTCCTAGACTCCTGCCTCGCGTACTACGAGCGGTTCTTTTCGCTCACGGACGACTTGATCGAGGCGGGGGCCAAGTATGCTAAGGAAGCGCGTGAAGCTCGGATGAGTGGCCTGCCCGAGTCCTCTCGGAAGCAGCCTTCTCAGCCGGAGCTGTTGGGACGACTCCCAATTCTGGACCTGCCAAGGTTCTCCAGGGTCCTCTCCGACTGGCTGACCATTGTTGGACTTTTTGATAGCCTAGTGAACGCCCGGAGGAACTTGACACTAAGTCAGAAGATGGCGTACCTCCTGGCCTCACTGGAGGGGGAAGCCCTGGGTGTTGTCGGCCATTTGAAATTGTCGGACGACGCCTACCAGAATGCCAGGGACCTCCTCGCCGGAATATACGCCAACGTCCGGCGAATTGCGGACGAACACGTTAGGCGGCTTCTAAGCCTCCGGCTGCTTAGGGACTGGGCCAGCCTACGTCCGGACATCGTGAATCCAGTCTTGGTGGCAGTAATGCGTTGCGGCGGCTGGATTTACCGGTGTATGAATGGTCCTTCTTGTTGCTCCATATCGTGCTGTCCCGCCTGCCTCTCGACCTTCCGATACATTTTGAGGAGAGGTACGGCAGGGACGGCGCCTCCTATATTCCGCCCTTCAGTGATCTGCTGCAGTTCTTGTAGGAGCAGTGCCGGCAAATTGAGAACGCGGCGGGCACCGTCGAACACTTACAGGTTGCCAACCGAGCCGTGCCCAGTGGAAGGCGGAATCCGCCGAGCAAGTCGTCGTCAACTCCCCTAAAGCCGATCGGGGCTCCCCGGAAGGGTGCCGCTCCCTACTATCTTACAGTGGCCTAGCGGCCAGGAAGGCGCTCCCGTGCTCCTATTGTCGAGCATCCGATCACAGGGTGACGTCGTGCCCGAAGTTATTGGTTAAGCCATTCCCGGCGAGGCGAACTATCGCCAGGGAGCACCGCTGGTGCTACTCGTGCTTGGAAAGGCACCTCCAATGAGACTGCCCGCACCAGCGGTCCTGTCCGCACTGCCAGGGCAACCAACATGCCGTTTTGTGCCTGGCTGCGAACGGCGCTTCCTCTCGGGGCTCTGCCAGGCCCTCGACTCCTACAGGCGGGGGCGTTTAGCCACGCCCTCTGACGGGCGACGCTCGGAGCTCACCTGCCGGCCTGCAAAGAGTATTAACTTTGGTTTTTCCGCGAAATGTTTCGTAGTTGTAGTGGTTGTAAGTAAAAAGGTGAATTTAACATACTTTTTGAATACGAGTACATGTTTGTAAATATATTTAATCATTATGTTCGCTTTGTTGAGGGTAAAATTGAAATTGAGTAACACTGTTTGTGCGTTAGTCAAAAGGCAAGGCGTAGCGAAGAGAATACAACAAGTTCTACTTCTCAACATACAATTCAATAATGAATTAATCTCAACTCTCACAAACACAAACGGTCGTATTTGCTAGCGCAAACGCAAAGTTAGTGTTGTGACCCATTTAGGCTACAACTATACTACTAATTTAGCTGCAGCATGGCTCTACCACGTTACAGTTGCCTGTATGCTCTCAAAACTGTTAAAGACTGCAGCTTCATTATCCGTCTATCGGCCATGAGATTAAGAGCGTAATAGATGTTTTTGTGTTCTTCTGGAGCGGGTCTTGCAGAACTTTGCTCCAACCACATGGACAGTTTCCACAAGCTTGTCATTCATATCGTCCATTTCATTGCAGTCTTCTAAGCACTGAAAACGGTTTTGTAACTCGAACTAAAATGTTTTTGAGACCTTGCAATACTAGCCGTTTTCTCTTATGCTTCATTTTGCGTTGAAGTCTCTCATTAACACCACATAGTGAGTGGGTTTTAGAGAAATGTGTGGCTCTAGAAATATCTTCATACATTTCCTCCACCTCCTCATCAGGATTGGCCGAGGTTGGTACGTAAACCTGTATGACCTTCAGCGAATACCGTTTGTTGATTCTGAGTATAAGGTATAAGGTAAGTATAAGGTACGGATCCCGAGGACTAGGGGTCGTCTCTTTGTAACTCGCATCATGGGGGGTATATTTCCATAGTTACCACGATTGGCGGGCGGGTTGGCAAACGCAGTTTTTATTGTAATTTTGCTGTTATCAGGAAGATGCTGCTGCCCATCTCCTGCCTGTTTACCACTGTCACCTCTTACTTCACCCACGGGAAGAAGTAGGATAGTGGATATTCTTAACCGCCACTACACGGCAATACATATATAATAAACCACAAGAGCAATTTATAATCTAAGTTTGCATGAGTCTCTTAGAGAAAAATGTAAAAAGAATAGATATATTATCTTTATAAAATTGTGGTGTGTATATTTACGAAAATGTAATATAGGTGCAAAAACAAAAATAACAAAATAGTTTAAAAAATAGTGATGTACATTCTGGAAATAGCTACTGGACTCAAAAAATCAGTAATCCCTTCATGGAGCAATTTACACGCTTTTACAATGAAGTTCTCGAAAATATGAATGACCTATCCATCAAAAACTTGTAACGCAATAAATTACTTAATATAGATTAATAAACTACAAAAGAGTACATGATAAGCATTGCGAATGTGGTGATCGCTACCGTGCTGCTTAGTTTTTATCTAAACATTTGGGATCGCATTAATGACTTTCAATAAATATTCTTGTTTTCTATATTAAATAATAATTAATTTAGTCTGTTATGTTCGTCCTGTTCTATTATAATCTATTCTATTCCATTCTGTTGTATGATATTCTAATCTATTCTTTTTCGCTCTGTTCCGTTGCCTTCCATTCTTTTCCATTCTATTCCACCCAATCGCATCCCATTATGTTCCATCTCATTCCATTCTATACCATCCACTAACTAAGTTATTACTTATTATTTCCTAATTCAATCATTAACATAAGCCTTGGTTTGCAGAATACACTACGTTAAGATTAATGCAAATATAGTTCGTGAGTCCTTTAAAAAATAACTTGGTATTATAATAGAAAGTTTAATTTTAATCAATGAAATATTTATTCCCAGCGTCTTTCAATAATAACTGAGCGTAAAGATGTATCACCATTGTTGCGCTGAATTCATTACGTCAAGTTATTTTATTTTGTTTAATTATTTTAATGCACAACACAATTGTCTTAACTATATATTACAGGTGATTTTTTTATAGGAGAGGGGGGAAAACAAGCATGTGGCGCACCTGATGGTAAGTGACTACCGCCGCCCATGAACAACTGCAACACCTGGGGAATAGCAGATGCGTTGCGGGCATTTTAAAAAGGAGTAGGCTCTTTTCTTGAACGTCCCTAAGTCGTATCGGTCCGGAAAAATCGCTGGTGGTAATCGATTCCACAAGGAAGTTGTGCGAGGTAGAAAACATCTTCTAAATTGCACAGTGGTGGACCACCAATCATCCAGGTGGTATGGATGGTATCACAAGTTTTGTCGCAATGTGCGATAGTGAAATTGAGCGGCTGGAATTAGTCCGAACAATTCCTCAGAGCACTCCCCATGGTAAATGCGATAAAATACGCAAGGAGATGCAACATCCCTACGCAGTGCCAGTGAGTCGAGCCTTTCGGAAAGAACTCGGTGGTCGACGATTCGCATTGCTCTGCGCTGGATGCTGGCTGAAGTGGAAGCATTTGGGAGCCATCTCTGGGATCTTTCATCTGGGAGGAGATCTCTGAACAGGAGAGATGGGAACAGTATTCCATGTGAGGCCGAACCTGCGCCTTGTAAGGTTGCAGGCGGTGTGCCGGCATGAAATACTGTCTCGCTCTCCTGAGTACGCCAAGCATTTTAGAGGCCAATTTGGCCTTCTCTTCCAAGTGACCACAAAACTGCACGTCACTCGATATGTGCCTGTAGCATTATATTAACAAAAAGTTATTTTATATTTAAACTGACAACAAACATAGCGTTACACGACTAAACTTTTTGTAAATACAAAAAAAATGTAAATCGTGTACTTCAAATTCAGTAATTGAAAAATCAACTTGTTGTTTTATAGTCTCTTAAATGAATAAAAAACAAAGCATATATATTTTTTTCTAATTGGAAGGAATATTTCCGGTGGTAATAATTATCACGTATACAAAATTGTCATTCATTCACCGAATACAACTTTTTATATGATGTAATCAAACTGCTAATAATAGCCCTCCCCATATATTGCCTCATAGGGGATCCCCCCTAAGAGGCAACCTTAATATCTATCTATTTAAATCAATAGCTACAGTTGAGACGCTTGGAAAACGGGTTTTCATACGCAATTTTTTATTTTTATTAGTTGTAATATAGATATATATGTATATATATATATATATATATATATATATATATACATATATATATATTTATAGGTGTATAAGGAAGATGCTGCAGACCATTATCTGCTTCAATTTCACCCTATCGCCTCTTACGATATCTACGGGATGATATGGGGTAGTAGATGTTGTTACAACGCCATTATACGGTCATAATTAATAGTAACCCCATTAATTAAGCTCGATGGTAGCTTAGGGACTAGGCGTTTACGATAATATTTCATGGAACACGAGCAACCCGAATTTGATCCAACCAGGATCAACACATTTAACATGTTTTAATAGAATTTTCATGACTTATTTACGGCGTAGATTTTGAAAGAATCAGTGACTCGCATAACGCGGTGTCAGGCTTAGGTAACTGTGAATAAGATATAACACGTTTAGCCTAAATAAGCTCAAATCGCAGCTTCTCATCTATCACTGCACCAAGATTTCTCGCTTCAGGAACTCTTTCAATTTTTTTATTTATAATAAACAATAACCCCGCACTAGGATTTTCTCCTATATCGTGAAGGCAACATAAATTACACAATGACAAACATCCAGACCCGGAACAAAACAACAAACGGAATAATACCAGTGTGAAGTAGCAGAATAATCTTATTAATCACTTAATAAAACGTACACTACGTATGGCATTTAGAAATTACTTGGTATGATGATAGAGATTTTAATAAATGAAACATTTATTCCCAGCGATTTTCAATAATAAAATGAGAGTACTGATATATCACCATTGTTCCGCTGAATTCATCACGTCAAGTTCTCATTTGCGTGTTTAATTATTTTATTGCGCCTGCTTGCAACTACATTTTTCGAGGAGTGAATAATGGTACAACACAATTATTGTTTTAACTGTTAATTATATGCGAAATACAATGCCTTTAGTATTTATTAAATTAACATAATGTTATATTATATTTTAAACTCTTACAATGTACATAATGTACACGATTATTTTTGTAAAAACAAAAAGATGTAAATAGTGTACTTCAAATTCAGCAATTGGAAAATCAACTTGTAGTTTTAGTCTCTTAAGCAAATTTATTATCTCTGTATCTCAAAATTGTAGAAAAACTTAAAAGCATGTAACAAATCTTAATACAATCAATAATATAAATAATAATAATGGTTTGGTCATGTAGAAAGAATGAATGAGGAAAGAGTGACAAAAAAAAATTATGTTGCAGATGTGAACGGCAGAGTCGGGAAGGGTCGCCCTAGGCGAAAGTTTATCGACCAAATTGGCGATATATTGAAACTGGGCCAAATCAAGCGTACCTTTAACCGACGAGCATGTATGCATAAGTATATGGATGTGGAGGAAGCGAGAGAGGTCTGTCAGGATCGTGCCAAATGGAAGTCCATAGTCTCTGCCGACCCCTCTGGGTGACAGGCGTGAGTGTTTATGTTTATGTTTAATAATGGTCTTGGTGCTAAAGATATGGTTTTAGTACATGTACCAATTCTTGAAGTACCTTGTATGTTAAATGCAAATATCTGAAAAATCGTTCATCATCACCTATTAAATCTTTAAATAAAGTATATCCCCTTCATATTCTCCATACAATTGCCTTTTTAAATTTATATTATGAATCCAGAATCTTTTTTTTCTCCGAACTTTTTTTCTTCTTCCTATGCCAATAAGCAGGCTATTAATATATTTCTTTCCATAGTGAATTCGAGCGATCAATTTCAATGTACTGTTTCACACCAGTGGTTGGAAAAAACTACAAAAGTTGTTGGTAATACAAAAGATTTGCGGACGGTGCGGACGATGCGTACGGACATATGTGCGAGGCCATCAGTAAAACTCGGCGCGTACGGCGCGTACGTTGCGTACGGTGCGGACATTTGTGCGTTCTGCTTAAAAAGGAATAAGCAAGGACTCCTAATATTCAGTATCAAGATAATGTTCGTAAATTCAGTTCTCATTTGCAATATGAACGCACCGCATTCAACACGTATGAGAGAAAATTTCCCACACTTTGAGCGTGGAATACTAGTTTACATTTTGTGAAATTGGTCACCTATTATTTCAAAGTATTGCCATGTATGATTACAAAATATTTCAGAACGTGCGTTGTATTAAAAATTATGACTATTCTATGAAATTTTAAATATAGTATTCACACCTCGTTTAGTTTATTTAATTTGGATAAAGTATCTTGCCCAGGACAAGTATATGTAATCCCCCTTAACTTAATTTGTTTCTTCTCGGCAAAACGTTCCTGTATATGTGACCATCAGTTAAATAACAGGCACGTGATCAGAATTCACATAGTACACTCGATGGCTTCCAAAATTTAGTGTTATTATTTCAAAGTATTGCCATGTATGCTTACTATATATTTCAGAACGTGCGTTGTATAAACAATTATGACTATTCTATGAAATTTTAAATAAAGTACTCATACTTCGTTTAACAATAATTTAGCTATGTTGGGTTTTTGTTTTCGTGCTGTTAAGTCGAATTTTACTATTAACACGTTGAATTCAGCTGCGATATATTTCGTTGAATTAAGTGCTACCACCCACGTCCTTGTCTACGTGGATGATAGTACATTTTCTAGTTATTGACATTTAAATGACAAATGTTTTCCCATTCAATGCAATATTTCATATGATGAGCGATGAAAACGGCAATATTTGTAACTGATAAGAAATCGATCTTTGTCGATAGGGTTGACAATGTATCTGAATTTTTATTCTTAATCTAGGATATATATATATGTAGATGTCTCTAGGCCACAGCATCAACTTATCATCAAGTGAACAATTTACTTGCTTGTGACGTTTTCTTACATAAAAAATTAATAAAAGCAAAGGTAATATTAATCTTTTATGCTTCAGGGATGATTAAATAAATCTTATTCATAATTTGATTCCTCCTTTATTCTTATTTAAGCCAAGGGAAGAAATAACGCTAAAACATCCAATTTAGGAAAGAGAGATTGTCTTCGCATTAGGTGGGACCAGAAAATTGTTGTTTTGATTATCTGAGGATTATTCGTGGTTTAAAATAATAAATTTGTTACAATTGTAAACACCATGACACAATGAAGTAAATTTTAGGTTCTTTAGAATATTTTGACCATATAACTGATTTGATTGACCATATATTTGATGCATATAACAAATCTGTAGAAATGTCGTGTCTGTAATTCTAATATTTTATGGGAAGAAACTAATGAAGAAATGAATGAAAAAAAATGAAAAAGAATGAAGCCAAATTAGTAGTTTTTAGAATGTTTGTTTGTCTGTCTGCATGTCTGTATATTACCGATTTACACAAAAACTACTGGACAGATTTTCATGAAATTTTGTGTGGGTAGTTAGGGACGCGTGGCATTTTATAGGCTACTTTTTATCCCATTGCGGAACTTCAAAAAAAGGAGGCTTAAGTATTTCCTCTCTCAAAATGTTAATTTATATTTTATTCTATTGAGAATTGATGTGTTTTTAAATAAATAACATATTTTATAAATAAATCCTAAAATTAGTTTTAACCGTTGCGTAATAATTTTAATTACACCGATAATCCACGTTTCACTTTATCGAAACATTACAATCTATCGTGAAATTCAAAAAGTAATAACATTTTACCTCCAGTTACTAATAAATAAAATTTAAATAAATAACTTATATTTACATTTTTAAATAATTTCATTCTTAATAAATTAAAAATTATAATGTTAATTTTTCAGTTCCTTCGTTATTTCATTTTGTAGGAATTAATAAAGATTATAGTAACTAATTACTACTTAAACAGATAATAATGACATCTATCGAAAATCATGAAATGTGAGATGTTAGAGAGTTTTATATATGTATTTTATGTATCTTAGAATTTATAATATCATAAAGTGGTCAATTATGGCACGAAATGGTCACCATTTATTAAATTTTACATTGTTTTTGACAATATCATGATATAGCTTGACCAAATCAATGAATAGAGATCGCTTGGCGATATTAACAAATAAACAAAATATTGCTATTTATTTATATTGTTTATATCGTAAAAGAATTTCATTACACACCGCTACCAGCACTGATAGCGTATTTTTGAAAGAAGCAGAATTTTTAATAGAATCTGCATCATTTTATGCCTAATTTATGTATTATATAAATGGTGGCGTGGCGGCTTTGTTGTGTGTTTGGGCCACCCCAGTCGTACATCAACTTATTGTCGCTGAGTACTAGAGAGTACAGATTTTGTTTTCATAGCCTTAATCTCATAATAGTGCCGTCTACTTACTGCTAAATAAACAAATTATAGGTAGCCGATAATATTTAAGAGAATTCCGTTTAATACTTACGTTCCAGCATCAAAAATTGTCAGACTTAAAATACCCTGACCGGTGTAGAGATGATTTATCATTATTGTCACTTTTACTGTGTACACAAAACTGTGTTTAAGACAGTATGTCTTCTTTTGAATATGTTGGGTGTCTCCATTGAGTTATATGTACTACGTACTAGAGAAGCCATTTCAAACAAAAACTGTGTCCTACTCTATGTTTTCGCGCATGCGCGGGAGTAGTAGTCGCGCATGTGCGAAGACTTTAATTTGATATAAAATAAGATATTAATATAATATAAATAGAATTTAATATAAAATATATTAATTTCATCTAAACAATTTTTTTATGGAATTCACAAATCTTTAATTTACCAATATTTCGTTTGTACGGATTGCAGTACAGTTCAGTTGAACATAGTCAATGTTCGGAATAGCTTCTCTAGTACGTAGTATATAACTCAATGGGTGTCTCTCGGCATAGCAATATTTCACCAACTTATTTTTGTATCAAGTCCAATGTGAGTAATTGAAGATTAAGTGGACTGTAAGATTTTCATCTCTTAATGATGGAATAGTTTGAATGACTAATTACTAGGTAGGTGGGGTCCACAATAAAACAAAAACTTCTTTTCAGTTTTTATAGTTTTATTTAAGCAAATATGAGAGCCGTGTGGCACGCCGTAAGATATCAAAGCACAGGAACAAGAGTGTTTGATTCCCGCAAGGACTAATGAAACTGGTAATGAATTGTTATTTGCTTATTTTCTACGTGCTCAGTGAAGTGGTAAAGAATAAGTTGGTGACGAAACCTTGATGTCTAAGTAGTTTTAAAAAATTGTGGACACCACTATTTTGCACATGGGTGGGCAATTTGCAGCCCTGTGCATAGTCGTAAGACGTATGTAAGCTGCTTTTTAACTTTCAATTAAACTTATAAAATAGTTTGTCATAATATATTAAGATAGCTTTCATATTTTCAGACATACCTACCTAAAGAGATTTTTTTGACAGTCCCGGTTTCGTAGCTGACATGAGTAAATGAACAGGCTCTTGCGACAAAGTACTTTAAATATCAAAGACAGCAAATTTTAAACGCATGTTTATTTTTATTTTAACTATGCGTAGAACTACATTGATAGAATCTTGAAAGTTATCCGGTAATCGAGCAGATCCAAACGTAAATTTCATAATACACAAGGAACCCAATTTCGATCAGCATCGACACCTTTCATACTTTAATTGCAATGTATCGATTTATGACTTTATCAATGGTGAAGGCAAATATCGCGAAGAAACCTGCATATTTGAGAAGTTCAAAATATTTCGGAAATCATTTTAGGTATACCTAAATACTACTCCAATAATTAAAGTTAAAATTTCATAAATGTAGTTCTATTCACGATGAACCTGTGAGAGGAACTATATTCATGAACGGAAGTAAAAATACAGAGAAGATGGGCAGAAGCATCTTTCTGATATAGCTTAAAATAATATAAAGATGCAGTTGGCAACCCGCCTACCGAGCATGACAAGAACGACTAATATCCAACTTATTTCTTAAACTATGGAGGGAATCGAAATGATGAACGGGAGTAGAAATATATTAGCAATGTAGAGGCGGTGAAATAGAAACCAATACCACATTTCGTAAGAGGTGACAGAAGGGATATGTTCTTGATAACAATGCAGAGTAATAAAAAGCTACGATTGCCAACCCACTTTCCAAGCGTGGCTACTACTGCAAATATCCGGCCTATTAGACAAACAATGGGAGGAGCCTATGATCAGCAGTGGATGTGCCTATTAAAAGTCAAAAACAAGCAGCCTACATACATCCCATTACTGGGGACAAGCGAAAACGAGTTTTAGGACAAAAAAGCGTTGACTCCACGTGGGTTGACCGACTTCACATAAGAAAACCTAAAAATGATTTCCGAATTTTTTTAACCTCTCAAATATGCAGGTTTCCTCGCGATATTTGCCTTCACCACTAAGAACGTCATAAATCGAAACTTCAAATTGTAATTTAAGTACGAGTGGTGTCGGTGCGGATCGAAATTGGATTCCGTACGTACTATGAAATTTACGTTCGGACAGACACACACAGACAGAAAAAAGTCAGTCTAAAAACCACTAATTTAGCTTCAGTGCTCTTTATTTAGTCCATTGGAGTTGTTTTCTTTTTCATACAATATGAGAATTACAGACACGACTTTTCTACAGATTTATTATATTTTTAGATTCAAGGTCTAAATATTTTATATTAACTACAATTTACTTCACTATGTTATGTTGTTTACAATTGTAACAAATTTATTATTTTAAGCCACGAATAATTCTCAGATAATCAAAACAACAATTTTCTGGGCCCACGTATTGCGATGACAAGCTATTTTACCTAAATTAGATGTTTCAGCGTTATTTCTTCCCTTGGCTTAATTAAGAATAAAGGAGGAATCAAATTAATGAATAAGATTTATTTAATCATCCCTGAAGCATAAAAGGTTACATTACCTTTGCTTTTATTAATTTTTTATGTAAAAAAAAACGTCACAAGCAAGTAAATTGTTCACTTGATGATAAGTTGATGCTGTGGTCTAGAGACATCTACATATATCTATCCTAGATTAAGAATAGAAATTCAGATACATGGTCAACCCTATGGACTAAGATCGATTGCTTAATTACCAGTTACAAATTTTGCCGTTTTCATCACTCATCATATCAAACATTGCACTGAATGGAAAAACATTTGTCACTTAAATGTCAATAACTAGAAAATGTACTATCATCCACGTCGACGTGGACGTGGGTGGTAGCGCTTAATTCAACGAAATATATCGCAGCTGAATTTAACGTCGTTATAGTAAAATTCGACTTATCGGCATGATAACTAATACCCAACACAGCTAAAGTATTGTTAAACGAGGTATGAATACTATATTTAAAATTTCATAGAATAGTCATAATTGTTTATACAACGCACGTTCTGAAACATATAGTAAGCATACATGGCAATACTTTAAAATAATAACACTATGTTTTGGTAGCCACCGAGTGTACTATGTGAATTCTGATCACGTGCCTGTTATTTAACTAATGTTCATATATACAGGAAAGTTTTGCCTAGAAGAATCAAATTAAGTAAGGGAGATTACATGTACGCGTCCTGGGCAAGATACTTTATCTATAAACTATAAACTGTGTCATTTAGTCAAGTACCGACCTTCATATCTAAACGGAATCTCACATCAAAACAAAAATTAATAACGTAGTAAATAAACTATTTATAATCAAGTATACTTACTTATTAAATATTTTAAATTAATTTTAAATATTTATATATAGGTTTTAAGATTATGCGTGGTTTAGTTACATTTTTTAATCATAGCATTATGCCGAACTAGAACAATATTAATCAAAATATTTAGCACTAGCTGTTCCACGCGCCTTCGCCCGCGTGGAATTATTTTGCGCGGAAACCTAAAATAAAAGTAATCTAAGTTACTCCTTATAATATTATCAACTATTTGCATATGGAAGTCCCATCCAAATCGGTTCACAAGTTTTTGCGTGACGTTCAGACAGACGTCGTGTTAGAGTTTTACTATAGTATAGATAAATAATCTAAGCTCACTTGTCTACGCATCATATTATCATATTTAGCTATGAGCGATGTTCTTCCCCACCTCCCGCATTGCGCCCTACCGCCCTGCGTGCGCCAGACCTTACAAAAAATTGTCTACTTTGAAATCAGAGGCGATGTAAGTATTTATTTTGATAAAAATATTTTTTTTAGTGCAAAATGTGCGTTGGAAATAAAGTATCAAATTTTATTGTATTTATGGTTCACTATTTTGGTATGCCGTGTAGTGGCGGTTAAGAATATCCACTACCCCATATCTTCCCGTGGGTGTCGTAAAAGGCGACAAAGGGAAACAGGCAGAAGATGGGCAGCAGCATCTTCCTGGTAACGGGAAAAATACAATAAAAAAACTGCGGTTGCCAACCCGCTCGCCAAGCGTGGCAACTATGACAATATACCCCCCATGATGAAAGTAACGAAGAGACGGCCCCTAGTCATCGGCGGCTCCGCTATTCCTGACTACGGTGGCGACCATGGTAATAGCGAGGCAGGGGGTGCTAATAATCTCCAGTGGAGGTTCGGTTGCCACCTATGACGACTCGACCTGGCAACATACAACGCACCCTGAGGACTGACGAGAAGCTGAAGGAAAGGTAGACAAGTTACGCCGGCATATTATAGGATTATCCGAAGTCCGAAGAGAGGGGGAGGACACGGCAATCCTCGAATCCGGCAACTTGCTCTTTTACCGGGAAGGCGACCATCTGTCTCAAGGAGGTGTCGGATTTATCGTCCACAAGTCTCTCGTTAACAACGTTGTAAAGATTGACAGTGTGTCGACGAGGGTTGCGTACCTTATACTCAGAATCACCAAACGGTATTCGCTGAAGGTCATGCAGGTTTACGCCCCAATCTCGGCACACCCCGATGAGAAGGTGAAGTAAATGTATGAGGATATCGCTAGAGCCATGCATTCCTCCAAAACCCAATATACGTTGTTAATGGGAGACTTCAATGCAAAACTAGGCACAAGAGAGAATGGTGAGCTGATAGGAGAGAAATTTGGAATAGGTCAACGGAACCCAAGGGGCCAGCAGCTGGCCGACTTCATGGAGAAAGAGGAACTCTTTATGATGAACTCTTTCTTCCAGAAGCGGCCCCACAGGAAGTGGACCTGGTCGAGCCCCGACGGTTCGACAAAAAATGAGATTGACTTCATTATGAGGACCAGACGACAACTGTGCAGTGATGCCTCCGTGATCGCGAGGGTGAAAACTAGTAGCGATCACCGAATGGTTAGAGGCACACTGAACCTAAGCGTTAAGTTGGAGAAGTTTCGTCTAATTAAGTCAACGCTCCGTCCCCCTCGTGCTCGGTTCCAAAGTCCAGAAACTTTTCAGCTCGAGTTACAAAACCGTTTTCAGTGCCTAGAATACTGCAATGAAGTGGACGATATGAATGACAAGCTCGTGGAAACTGTCCATGCGGTCAGAGCTAAGTTCTGCAAGATCCGCCGAAGAAGAACACACAAACTCTCCGATTACACTCTTAATCTCATGGCTGTTAGACGGGAGATAAAGTTACATTCTCCAACAGACTTGACAGCATACAGGCATCTGAACAGACAGATCTCCAAATGCATGCGGCGGGACTTACGCAACTTCAATAAAGCTCGTATTGAAGAAGCGATCGAGCGGAACCAAGGCTACAAAGTCTTTGCCAGAGATCTGTCTGCCAGAAAGAGCCAACTTTTAAAGCTGAAGAGAGAATGTGGCAGCATCGTTTCCGGGACACCTTAGATTATGAGTGAGATTGAGAGGTTCTATGGGCAGCTGTATACGTCATCGTTGGAGCCACACGCAAGTGTGAGTAACGATCCAAGAGCGAGTCTCATCCGACATTATTCCGATGATATCCCGGAAGTCAGTTTGAGCGAGATTAGAATGGCTCTCCAGCACCCTAAAAACGGTAAGGCCCCAGGCGAGGATGGAATTACAGCGGAGTTTCTGAAAGCGGGTGGAAAACTGGTACTTGAAGTCCTTCAGAAGCTCTTTAATTCCGTCCTCTATGGTGGCATCACACCGGAGGCGTGGAGCAGAAGCGCGGTGGTCTTGTTCTTCAAGAAAGGCGACAACGCTCTCTTGAAGAACTACAGACCGATTTTCCTTCTGAGCCGCGTCTACGTGCTATTTTCGAGAGGCACTACGAATCGTCTCGCGCGCAGACTTGACGCCTTCCAGCCTCCCGAACAAGCCGGTTTTCGAAAAGGCTTTAGCACCATAGACCACATACATACCCTTAGGCAAATTGTACAGAAGTCCGAGGAGTACAATATGCCACTATGTCTGGTGTATGTGGACTATGAGAAAGCCTTTGATTTCGTCGAAATTTGGGCGGTAGTGCAGTCCCTTTAGCGATGCCAAGTTGACTGTCGGTATACCGAAGTGTTGAAGTGCTTGTACAGTTGGGCTACGATGGCTATCCGAGTACAGAACCAGAGTACGAAACCTACCCAATTGCAGAGAGGTGTAAGACGGGGTAACGTCATATCCCCGAAACTCTTTACCGCTGCATTGGAAGACGTTTTCAAGCTTCTGGAATGGAAAGAATACGGTATCAACATCAATGGCGAGTACATCACTCACCTTCGATTTGCCGACGATATAGTCCTTATGGCAGAATCGCTGGAGGACCTAAGCACTATGCTCAATGACCTCAATAGTGCTTCCCAACGAAAAGGTCTTAAGATGAACATGGACAAAACAAAGATCATGTTTAATGTCCATGTCACACCTATGCCGGTAGTTGTTGGGAACACTAAGCTCAAAGTTGTTAACGAGTATGTTAACCTGGGACAAATAGTCCGACTAGGTAAGTCCAACTTCGACCGAGAGGTCAATCGACGGATTCAACTCAGCTGGGCAGCGTTCGGGAAATTACGGCACATCTTCTCGTCAGGTATACCTCAAAACTAGAAAAGGAGACTGTACACCCATTGCGTATTGCCAGTGATGACATACGGAACTGAGACGTGGTCCTTCTCTGCTGGCCGGATGTGGAAGCTCCAGGTCGCTCAGCGAGCTATGGAGAGGGCTATGCTCGGAGTTTCTCTGCGTGATAAACGCAGAAATGAGGATATCCGCAGTAGAACTAGAGTGACCGACATAGCCCAACGGATTAGTAAGCTGAAGTGGCAATGGGCCGGCCATATAGTTCGAGGAACCGACAACTGATGGGTAAAAAAGTTTCTCGAGTGGCAGCCTCGTACCGGCAGGCGAAGTGTAGGGCGTCCCCCCACTAAATGGAGTGACGACCTGGTAAGATATGCAGGAAGTCGATGGATGCAAGTGGCTCAGGACCGTGCTTTGTGGCATTCTTTGGGGGAGGCCTATGTTCAGCAGTGGACTTGTGAAGGCTGTAATGATGATGATGATTTTGGTAGTAATGGCTAACACATTAAATATAGGTACATACTTTCGCCAACTTTTTTGTAAAACTATTAGGTAGGTATAACTATTGAACAGTGGTAGAGCTAAGCGGAGGCTTTTGCTGTCGCACGGATGGGCCAGCTCGAACCGGGGTGGTACCACGACCTCACAGAATACCAGCGTGAAGTAGAGGTTTTCCTCTGCGTTGCGCTTGGTGAGTGCAGGTGGCCGGAGGCCCAATCCCCCCCCCCCCCATCAACATGGTAGTGGAATTAAATAAAAGACTACCCCAGGAGGGTACCAGCACCCCTGGAGAATCCCTCGCTGAGCATCCACGACCAAACTACTCCACTCCTGGGCGTGGGTGCTCAGGCTGCCCCGCGTATTCTGGGGGGGGCGAAATTCCGCTCAAGACGAAACCTGCTCGGGGCAAGCGGAGCAAGAAGACAAAGGCAACCCCTGCCACGCTTACCGTGGATTTCTGCAATATCAGGGGACTTCATTCAAACCTTAACGCCGTCCACTACCATCTGGAGATAGCTAAGCCGGCCTTGCTCTTTCTTACCGAGACACAGGTGTCCTCTCCGGCTGATACTTCGTATCTCTCCTACCCGGGGTACAAATTAGAACACTCGTTTGTGCCCCGGGCTGGAGTTTGCGTGTATGTCAGAGAGGACATCTGTTTTCGACGCCTCGGCAGCCTTGAAGGTACGGACCTGTCCATCCTATGGCTGCGCGTAGACAGCGACGACCATCCCCGCGTCTACGGGTGCCTCTATAGGTCCCATAGCGGTAATGCCGACACAGACCGACTCATAGACCACGTCCAAATGGCTGCAGACTCCGTGCTACAACAGGTCCCATCCGCAGAGATCGTGATACTCGGTGATTTCAACGCCCACCACGCTGAATGGCTTGGTTCTCGTTTAACCGATCATGCGGGTAGATCTGTCTATGACTTTGCTTTGGCATATGGTCTAACACAACTGGTTACTTCGCCTACGCGGATCCCAGATGTGGAAGACCATGTACCTTCCCTGTTGGACCTTCTGCTGACCTCTCATCCGGACGGATATCAGGTTTCCGTCGATGCCCCTCTGGGCTCTTCGGACCATTGTCTGATCCGGAGTACGGTGCCACTCACGCTCCAATCACAGTTGCGATCTACAGCTTGCCGCCGTGTTTGGCACTATAGGTCAGCTGATTGGGACGGGATGCGGTCTTTTTTTGCATCCTACCCTTGGGGGCGGGTTTGCTTCTCGCCGGAAGATCCCAGCGTTGTTGCCGATTCTGTTGCTGATGTGGTACTTCAGGGTATGGAACTTTTTATTCCATCTTCTGTGGTGCCCATCGGAGGCAGATCCCAGCCATGGTTTGGTCGCTCCTGTAAAATAGCATCACGCTATAAGCAGGAGTGCTACCAGGCCTGGGCTGACGCATCAACGTCTCGGGATGTAAACACCAGCGCATTAAAAAAGAAGTATAATTCCGCCTCCAGGTCCTTCAAAAGCGTCATTGCCAAGGCAAGGTCTGAGCACATCGGCAGAATTGGCGAGAAGCTAGTTCGCCTTCCTTCGGGAACCCGTGCATTCTGGTCTCTCGCCAAGGCTGTCCTAGGGAACTTCTGTCAGCCATCTCTTCCATCTCTGCACAGAGAGGACGACTCACTGGCCCATGCCGCAAAGGAGAAAGCCGATCTGTTGAGCTCTCTTTTTGCGTCCAACTCGACTCTAGATGACGGGGGGAACACACCGCCGACCATCCCGCGATGTGAGTGCTCCATGCCGGATGTGCGATTTACTCAGCGCTCGGTCCGCAAAGCACTCTTCTCCCTGGACGTCAACAAGTCGAGTGGGCCCGATGGAGTCCCTCCCATTGTGCTGAAGACGTGTGCTCCGGAGTTGGCACAAGTTTTAACGCGTCTTTTCCGGTACTCCTACTCCCAAGGCGTAGTCCCGAACTCATGGAAGACAGCTTTGGTGCACCCGATCCCTAAAAAAGGCGACCGCTCAGACCCGTCCAACTACAGGCCTATCGCCATCACCTCCTTGTTCTCCAAAATAATGGAAGCCATTATAAACTGCCAGCTCATGAGGTACCTTGAGGATCACCAGCTGATTAGTGACCGCCAGTACGGTTTTCGTCGGGGTCGATCAGCTGGTGATCTTCTAGTCTACTTAACTCATAGATGGGCGGAGGCAGTAGAGTCCAAGGGGGAGGCATTAGCCGTTAGTTTGGACGTAGCGAAGGCCTTTGATCGGGTCTGGCACAAAGCGCTTCTTTCGAAGCTTCCTTCCTATGGGCTTCCCGAGAAATTGTGCAAATGGATCACCAGTTTCCTTGCTGATCGGAGCATCAAGGTCGTAGTAGACGGTGAATGCTCTGATTTCAAGCCTATCAACGCTGGTGTTCCACAAGGCTGCGTGCTATCACCAACGCTGTTTCTCCTGCATATCAATGATATGTTGCTAACTGGCAGCATTCATTGCTATGCGGACGACAGCACTGGTGATGCCTTATATACCGGCCGTGCCAATATTTCTCGGGAAAACGTCGCCGAGTACCGGGACAAACTTGTGTCTGAAGTCGAGTCTTTGCTTAACAAAGTCTCGGATTGGGGGCGACTAAATCTAGTCCAGTTCAATCCCCGGAAGACACAAGTTTGCGCGTTTACCGCTAAAAAGAACCCCTTTGTCGTATCTCCTCAGTTTCAAGGCACTCCCCTTACTGCCTCAGCCAGTATCGGAATCCTTGGCGTCGACATATCGAATAGTGTGCAGTTTCGTGGTCACTTGGAAGGGAAGGCCAAATTGGCCTCTAAAAAGCTTGGCGTGCTCAGCAGAGCGAGACAGTATTTCATGCCGGCACATCGCTTGCAACTTTACAAAGCACAAGTTCGGCCCCATATGGAATACTGTTCTATTCTCTGGGCCGGGGCACCCCAGTGCCAGCTCCTTCCACTTGACCGCATCCAGCGCAGAGCGGTTCGAATCG
Organism: Parnassius glacialis; assembly: GCA_033319125.1. Classification (NCBI taxonomy): domain Eukaryota; kingdom Metazoa; phylum Arthropoda; class Insecta; order Lepidoptera; family Papilionidae; genus Parnassius; species Parnassius glacialis. The sequence continues at coordinate 42,636,783 of JAVANC010000005.1, forward strand.
TCGACGACCGAGTTATTTCTGATCGGCTCGATACACTGGCACTGCGTAGAGATGTTGCATCTCTTTGCGTATTTTATCGCATTTTTCACGGGGAGTGCTCTGAGGAATTGTTCGGACTAATTCCAGCCGCTAAATTTCACCATCGCACATCGCGACAAAACTCGCGTTACCATCCATACCATCTGGATGATTGGCGGTCCACGACTGTGCGATTTAGAAGAAGTTTTCTACCTCGCACGACTTCCTTGTGGAATCAATTACCACCAGCGAATTTTCCGGACCGATACGACTTAGGAACCTTCAAGAAAAGAGCTTACACCTTTCTAAAAGGTCGGCAACGCATCTGCAATTCCCCTGGTGTTGCGGTTGTTCATGGGCGGCGGTAGTCACTTACCATCAGGTGAGCCGCATGCTCGTTTGCCCCCTATTCTATAAAAAAAAAAAAAAAAAAAAAGGTCCTTACATATGAAATTGGTGTTTTGTACCGGAGGAATATAAAGTATTTTTTTTTGAAAAATATATTTAATTAATCAAAATATGCACCGGTGTTATCTATGCACTTTTGCCATCTCATAGGTAGTTCATTGATCCCTTTACTAAAAAACCATGGCGACGCGTGTTTGCAAGTTCGATTCACTCAATTCATTAGGTACCCATCGTTCAAGTTCTTTTACTTTCCCGATTTGCTTCAAGTGGATTAATACAGTTTTATCACATACCTCGAATCCTGCAGTTATCCTTGAAGTGCTTTGTGATGGATCCGCTTCCACAATAGCCTTTAATTCTTCATTTTCCACTTTGGTCTCCGGCTGTCCACGGGGTTGGTTCTGAAGGTCGTGTTTGATAGACCACAAATCCTCGCTAAAGAACACCGATTCCTTCCAAGGATGATTCACGAGGCTATTGAAATCAAAAAACATCCTAATTTCAATAAAAAGATGGCTGGGTGCTACTATCTGCTTAAGATCCTATAATTAATAAAATTAAATACAAACCCAAGCATACCACTGCAAGGCTTCAAGTTACTCTAAGTTCATACTGCGTAGATTGGAAAAAAAATCAATATTTTTTAATCTGGAGGTAGCCGTGATTAACTATGACATTAGGACGTCAAACACCTCAGACCACCCCTCCCCCCCCTCGTGACCATGTTTGCTGTAAAGTACTCGAAACATCGGCAATATAAAATAAGTTAATATACGCGATAAAATCCGTAAAACTAGTTTTGTTTAAATCCAAGAAAAATAAAAAAAAGTTTCTATTCATAACAATTTTTTCACAAATTGATACCTTGATTTTCACATCGCGTTTCACGAAAATCAGATAAAGTAACTCGAGATGAAAACTCTAGCTGTTTACTCTCAAAGCACGTATTATTACTTTCGTGAGAAATATTCATTCATATTAAAATTATATATTTTTTTAAACTTGCATTGTATTTATTGTTTCATTATATATTAATAATTTTATTATTAAGTGCGAGGAAGATGGATATTATTCCATTTCGCTTCCATATAGCCGCCAAGGCCATCTATACTACGTCAGAAGGGGGTCGTGACGGAAAAATCTTACACTACTCGCGTAGCCCCCAACCGTTGAATTCCTACCGTCCGATAAGGAACTTCGTTCCAAAAACTTTTATGGAAAAATTAGGCCCTTCAGCAATGAAATAGCAATAACTTTTTTGTTTTATTAAAATTGTTTTTTGTTTTATTCTTTTTAGATTTTCATTCATTGCACTATTATTCTAGCTAATGGGTATCAAGGATGTAGTAATTTTGTTTTAACACCACAGTATTTTAAACTTTGATGAAAAATTTGTCTCGTAGAAATTTACAATAAAGAATGTTGAAACTGTAATAGGTTTATTAAATTTTTTTTGGCTGTTCTCATAGAGCACGATCTTATATCTCGCCACATTTTGTTTGGACTACTATTTACAGGACACCTTGTATATTTTACATGGCAGACATTTATTGCAGTTCTATCACCCAGGCAGACAACGAACTTCAGTGGCATTTGCTCTAATCCAGTATTTTTTTTCTATTTTTGTTTGGTGCAAGGGTCCATGTCAGATTACTGAAGTAGGCAGTACATGAGGACAAACAGGTGTAACAAATTAATTAAAAAAACAAGGCTCTAAAGAACTGGTTTTACATACTACTACTAAACTGCTGTTGAAGCTACTGGACTCGAAAATATACGATATCGACATTAATGGCGAATACATCATATACCTTCGATTCGCTGATGATACTGTAGTCCTTATGGCAGAATCGTTCATAATCATAATCATAAATCATTTATTTGCAAGAAATATGGTTGGTACACAAGATGTTAAATGAAGTTATAGCACAGGACATATTTCACCCTCATTACGGCCATGCAAAATTATAGTAAATTTACAACAATTATTCGAATAAAATTACAATTATTAGAACTTATTTGATTAACAGTTTATAAGAACTGTTTGAATTACAATTATTACAATCTTTTAAATTGCAATTATTTGAACTACGTGATTACAATTACATAAATTATTGAATTATTATAATAGACTAAGTCACAGGAAATAAAAGGAAGATCTGATATCTTAGTGAGTACCAAATTGGCAAGCGCTTTTGTTCGAAAATCATTTAAAAAAATATAGAAACTCTCCTGGATTAACCATTCTCGCAAGGCACAACAGAACCTTTTATATGGCAGGTCAGTCATTCCTTTGGGAAAAGAGTTCATATAGGCACAGTTTTTTTAACAGTTCTAGCTTAGACACAGGCATTTTTAAAAGCACATGGTTAATTTTTCGTTTAAATGTATTGTCATTATCGGTGAAGAAATGACTTTGGTGTTTAATAAATTTAGCTGTTTCTTAGATGTATATGCAGGGAACAGTTAGTAGATTGTTTGATTTAAAGATCAGTTTACTTTTCTGTGCTATACACACCCTCGAGATGTCACAGGAATTTCCCCAGATAACTATGCTATACTGTTTAATGGAGCAAATGTAAGCGTAATATACCATAATAGAGGTGTGTCTGCTTGTCACGTCTATTACATTTCGAAGTGCAAAAACAAACTTATTTATTTTTATGCATAAATTATTAATATGTTCTTTCCATGAAGATGTGTATCGAGAATAATGCCTAAGAATTTTGCGGTGTTTATCGGTTGTATAACTGAATTGTTGTAACTAATATTTAATTCCATGTTTTTACTCTTATAAGTTTTGAAGTTAATTAGTCTCGTTTTTTCAATGTTTATTTTTAATTTGCTAATGTTTAACCATTGGATAACATCTTCTATCGTTTTATGTAGTTCCATCTCATAGGTATCTATATTTTTACAACCCATAATGATAGTCGTGTCGTCTGCGAACAAGACGCAATCATGTGTGAGTGCACGTGGATGGTCATTGACATAAAAAAGAATTAACAGGGGCCCTAAGAAGCTGTGGCCCTGTGGCTCCCCGGTACCATTAATCCTTTGTTTCGAGTCAAACTTAACTACATTATTTGTTACAGTATCAATTTTTGTAATCCTAGCCAACTGTTTCCTGTTTTTTAAATATGACTCGAAGCTGCCACACTAGGCCTTCAGCTTTGAAAGTTGGTTCTTTCTGGCAAACAGATCTCTAGCAAAGACTGGAGCTCTGGTTCCGATCGATCCATACGAGCAGTATTAAAGTTGCGTAAGTCCCGCCGCATGCATTAAGAGATTTGTCTGTTCAGTTGCCTGTATGCTGTCAAATCTACTGTAAACTGCAGCTTCATTTCCCGTCTAACAATCATGATATTAAGAGTGTGATAGGAGAGTTTTTATGTTCTTCTGCGGCGGGTTTTGCAAAACTTAGCTCCGACCGCATGGACAGTTTCCACGAGCATGTCATTTATATCGTTTACTGCATTGTAATCTTCTAGGCACTGAAAATGGTTTTGTTGTTCGAGCTGAAATGTTTCGGGACTTTGGATTAGAGCACGAGGGGCAACGGAGCATTGACTTCATAAGACGTGACCTCTCCAACTTAACGTTTACGTTCAGTGAGCCTCTAGTGCCGAGGTTGATGCGTAAACCTGAATGACCTGCAGCGAATACCGTTTGGTGATTCTAAGTATAAGATACGCAATCCTCGTCGACACCCTCTCAATATTTCCAACGTTGTTAACGAGAGACTTGTAGACGATAAATCCGACACCTCCTTGGGATAGATGGCCGCCCTCCCGTTGATAGAACAAATTACCGGATTCGAGGGTTACCGTGTCCTCCCCCTCTCTTCGGTCTCTCCTTGGTCGCCAAGAATATTCAAAGAAGAGCTATTGCTAATTCTGTTAGTTTATTTTACTACGTTTACAGGAAAGCACAGATTAAAAAATAGTTCGAATAGTTGATGAAACTCTCGAAAAGTATCATTTAAGCATGATTGTTCGTAAACATCAGAAAAAGTGATTGAAAAAATGCAGCTACAAAATTTATTAATATTATTTTCATTAAAATCTCGAGCTCGCTCTAACCACTGGATCAAATCTCGTTTTTAATTCTTCTTTATTGTAAGAGTTTAACCTGTCTCGTGGTCTGATAAGCCTTAGTAGTGGACCTCATCTCGTATTTGCCTTATATTACTTGCAAATTGATCGATACATTTCGTTTGTCGAGTAGGTGACTTAATATGCATTTCCATATTAAAGTTTTTTTAATAAAAATATCAGATATTGACAGTTTTTATTACTTATTAGAGTGTTAAAGCTCCAATGTCCACATAATATTATTTTTTTGGATCTATTACAAATTCTCAACAAAAGTTGTTCCAGTTTGTCAATAAAAATTTGAGGATTACTGTTTGGAGTATTATATATACATTTTATGAAGATTGTTTGTGACGTGAGCTCTACACCAGCGCCTTCAAAATTAAAATTGCATGCCAAATCACTAAAAATGCCAAGGGTTTTGCATTTGATACTACTATTAGTTAGGATATAAGAACCCCCTCTTTTAGAGTTACGGGAGTGCGTTGAGACGATTCTATACCCTGGTATCTTCAGAAGCTGCTCTATGCCTTTTTTTATAAACGTTTCAATCAAACATACTATGTCTATTTCTTAATTATTTTGTGAAAATTCTGAAAGTGTAGATATAATTTCTTGGGACTTATTTATGGCACCAGCAATGTTTTGGTGTAGTATGATTAAGTTATAAAATTTATTTTTATTGACGATAAAACGTTTTATTTTCATTGTTACTTTTTACTTCACACGTTATATTTCATTCATTTTTTTTATTTTTAAAGTAGTTAGGTATTGTACCCATTTAGTATTGTACCTTTATTATAGGTCAAACCCTTGTTCTCAATTTTCTCGCTTATATTGTTCAGACCATGTTGAAATTGCTGTGACTCATTATTTCAGATAATACCCGTGATATTACTAGAAATATTAGATGCCTTTAATTTTTTAAACTGCTTATTATATGCTAGGATTTCGATTTCCACGTGCAATTTAAAACTTAACGTTCTAATAAACCGTTTTGAATTATTATGAAAAAAGTCATTAAATTTTAGTTTTACATATCGAAAATAACAATAATTATTAACTATTAATTTTATATTACGTTTTAACAAATTTTAATTTAGAAAGGGATTGTACTCTACATATATAACGAAAACATTGTGATTTCGCAAAAGGTATATCATATTACTTAGGTCTGAAAGTATTTTGTTGGGATTAAGATACAAGATTTCAATATTTCACAGCTTTTTGCTGATGGTTCAATTATGCCTATAACATCGTACATATCGTCGTTATTTTTTCTTCGCCTGTCATAAATATTTGAGATGCTAATCCACGAGCTTGCTCATCACCTATTATGTATATTTTCTTCTTTGGAATAGTGGTGGCGCCATCTAGAGGTGTGGAATTATCCTAAGTTGTTATGTTGAGGTCAAATTTTGTTGCTATTTCCTCGGATTTCTTGTCCTTTTGTGAACATGCCATGGCAAAACGTTTAAGGGGCGAAATTAAGCTCTGTAGTAGTACAGGCGGTATACAGTGACTTTTAGACGTCTAATTGAGATGATATCCGTTTCCTGAATTGTTGACAGGTGACAAGGGAGGTATTTTCATTCGAATATTTGTAAGCCTTTATCGTTTGTGAATTTCGGCAGGATGTCGTTATAAGTGGAGTGGTTGATATTGAGCTGCTGGATATATTTTTCAGGAACTGTATTTGCTTAGTTTTTTTGATAATATTTTCCTTGAGTGAGTTCATTCGGTATTTAGATTTATTATTTCTTCGTGAGCGCTTGCATTCTCAGTTTGTAAAATTTTGATTTTCTGATTTTATTCAAATATCTCTGTCATTTCATTTTCTAATAATTCAGGAACAATTTTTGAAGGAATTTTTTTTTAGAAGGAGTGGAACTAATGAAGGTTTCATTTAAATTTAAATTCGCTATGTCCATGTCCGATTTTCGTCTGCTCAGCATTGTCCTTCTAAAAGTTACATCGTTATTTTCCATCATCAATTTCTGTTGTTACGTGTTTAGCTAATATTTTTTTTATTTTTTTTTTATTTATTTTATTTTAAAAAAACGTTACCCCCACACTAGGATTTTCTCCTGTGTCGTGGAGGCAGTTTACAAACATAAATTGCACAAGGACAAACATCCAGACCCGGAACAATTATTTGTAGGCCATACAAATACTTGTTCCGTGCGGGATTCGAACCCGCGGCTCCCAGCGCAACAACTGATTGCTAAGCCACTGCGCCACGGAGCCGTCAATATATTAATATATTAATTAGTAATTATAAGTGAGTAGATGCGCCCTCTTTTGCGTTGTAACAACAATGGTGCATATATCTAACTATTATAGTGTGTTCAAAGTTCAAGAATCTTACTAGTATAGAATTATTGAAAGTAGTTTTAGTAGATCCCGTTAGATGGCTATACTTGTCAATGGATTAATTTTCTAATCAAAACTTATTTTAAAACTTATTTAAAAAGAAAGATGATGTGATCATAAGTCCGTCTTTTTACCCAGTCTTGCTTTGTGGCATTCCTTGGAGGAGGCCTATGTTCAGCAGTGGACTTATGAAAGGCTGTAATGATGATGATGATGATGAAGAATAGTACTATATTATTTAAGTATACTAGCTGACCAGGCAGACGTTGTTCTGCCATTTCCGACGACCATTTGCTTTACCTAAAAAAAAACTCCTGAAATTAGACTTTGTAGTTGTAGAGGAACTTTATCTTTATCACTGTTTTTTTTAACATAGAAGAGGGGGCAAAAAGATTGCAAATGCATTGCCGGCTATTTAGAAAGGTGTAAGCTTTTTCCTTGAAGTTCCCTAAGTCGTATCAGTCCAGAAAAATCGCCGGTGGTAAACAATTCCACAGAAAAGTTGTACGAGGAAGAAAACTCCTAGTAAAAGTCACAGTCATGGACCGCCAAGCATCCAAATGGTGAGAATGGTATCGTGAATTTTGACGCGACGTGCGTTCGTGGAAATTGGCGATTGAAAATATTCCGAACAATTCCTCAGAGCACTCCCTGTGGTAGATTCGAAAGAAAATGCAAAGGTATGCAACACCCCAGTGCCAGCATATTGAGCCGATCAGAAAGAACTCGGTTGTCGACGATTCGAACCGCTTTGAACTGGATGCTGTCTAGTGAAAGGAGCTGGCACTGGGGTGCCCGGCCCAGAGATGAGAACAGTATTCCATGTGAGGCCGAACTTGCCCTTTATAGAGTTGCAAGCGATGTGCCTGCATGAATTACTGTCTCACTCCGCTGAGCACGCCAAGCTTTTTTTCCCTTCCAAGTGACCACGAAACTGCACACTGTGCGATATGTCAACGCCGAGGATTCCGATGCTAGCTGAGGCAGCAAGGGGAGTGCCTTGAAACTAAGGAGATACGACAAAGGGTTTCTTTTTAACGGTAATCTCGCAAACTTGTGTCTTCTGAGGATTAAACTGGACTAAATTTAGTCGCCTCCAATCCAAAACTTTGTTCAGCCAAGACTCGACTTCAGACATAAGTATGTCGCGGTATTCTGCGACGTTTTCTTGAGAAATATTGGCACGGCTAGTATAGAAGGCATCACCAGTGCTGTCGTCATAATAGCAGTGAATGTTACCAGTTTGCACCATATAATTGATATGCAGAAGAAACAGCGTTGGTGATAGCACGCAGCCTTGTGGAACACCAGCGTTGATAGGCTTGAAATCAGAGCATGCACCGTCGACTACGACCTTGATGCTCCGATCAGTAAGAAAACTGGTGATCCAATTGCACAATATCTCGGGAAGCCCATAGGAAAGAAGCTTCAAAAGAAGCGATTTGTGCCAGACCCTATCAAAGGCCTTCGATATGTCCAAACTAACTGCCAATGCCTCCCCCGTGGGCTCTACCGCCTCCGGCTATCTACGAGCCATATAGGCCAGAAGATTACCAGCCGATCGTACCCCACCGAAAACCGTACTGGCAGTCACTAATCAGCTGGTTATCCTCAAGGTACCTCATGAGCTGGAAGTTTATAATAAATTCCATTATTTTGGAGAACAAGAAGGTGATGTCGATAGACTTGGATAGTAGACCCTTGATAGTTTATCTCTGAGAATATACAATTTTGAAATCCTTTATATTGCGATATTATTATTAAAAAAGTAAAAAAAGAAGAGAATGACATATTCATTACCGTTTCATCACAATTTAATACTTTCGACTAAAATCTTTAATTTTAAAAATAACAGCGTATAATACATCATATTCCCACTTATAAGCATAGCGAACACTTCCGTTTCTGAGAATCTTATGGAGTAACAAATCCACCGCGATATTTAAGTGCGTGTTGGCAAACTTCACATCTTAGAAATATTTCTCAAATATACATTAACGGCTCCATGGCGCAGTGGCTTAGTATTGAGTTGCAGTGCTGAGGGCCATGGGTTCGAATCCCGCATGAAACAAGTATTTTATGGTCTACAAATAATTGTCCTAGGTCTGCATTTTTGTCCTCGAGCCGTTTATGTTCGTAAACTGCCTTTACGATACAGGAGAAAATCCTAGTGTTGGGGGTAAAGTTTTTTAAAACAAATATGAATGCAATTTACTCACGATGCTCTCCTTCACCACCAAACACGTGGTAAATTAACAATTAAAATTGCATTTAACGATTTCATGGGTGCTTACGGGAGTAGTATCGAACTCGAGCTCTCGCGTACGGTAAAATTTACGGCAGCACTTTTCTTTGCTCCTAGGCTATTGTAGTTTAGTATTGCGATCAAGTTATTGTATTTCGTCATCATAATGATCAATTTTTTTACAGCCCACTGCTTAACATGGGGTGTTCCATAAATTAGAGTAAAGCGCGGTACGTCGCCGTCTGGATCATCGATTTCCTACCGGGTTTATAAGATCATCACTCTTAATCGGTATTCTTTCCTAATTAGTGGTAGTAATTAAATAGCTCTCCCCGAGAAAAAAAACTAAAAAGACCCCAGAGACTCTCTTTCCTGTTGGATCTTCACCTTCCAGCATTTTAGCAGTTCTATTTATACTTCATTTAACTACTCCGTCTACTTTATTAAATTCGTAATTGATATCCGTCTTGTTCAATTTTGTCTTGAGAAATACCCATCTCTCAAGGCACTATTGAGATTATCAAATATTGTTCTAGCGATACTGTGATAATTAGCTGAGATGTTTGACGTCCCGGTATCACGGTTAGTGCGGCTACCTTCAATTTTTGTATATTTTTTTTAGTTTTTTGGAGAGGGGGCAAACGACCATGCGGCTCACCTGATGGTAAGTGACTACCACCACCCATGAACAACTGCAACACTAAGGGAACTAGGGGAATTGCAGATGCGTTGCCGACTTTTTAAAAAGCAGTAGGCTCTTTTCTTGAAGGTCCCTAACTCATATCGGTCCGGAAAAATCGCTGATGGTAATCGATTCCACTAGGAAGTCGTGCGAGGAAGAAAACGTCTTCTAAATCGCAAAGTGGTAGACTGCCAATAATCCAGATGGTGTGAATGGTATCGGAAGTTCTGCCGCGATGTGCGTTAGTGAAATTTGGCGGCTGGGTTTAATCCGAACAATTCCTCAGAGCACTCCCCGTGGTAAATGCGAAAGAAAATGCAAAGGAATGCAACATCTTTTCGCAGTGCCGATGAACCAAGCCGATCGGAAAGGACTCGGTCGTTGACGATTCGAGCCGCTCTGCGCTGGCAGCGGTCAAGTGGAAGGAGCTAGCACTGGGGAGCCCCTGATCAGAGATGGGAACAGTACTCCATGTGAGGCCAAACCTGCGATTTGTAACAACTTTACAGGCGGTGTGCCTGCATGAATTACTGTTTCAATCCGCTGATCACGCCAAGCGTTTTTTTCCTTCCAATTGACTACGAAACTGCACACCATGCGATATGTCAACGCCGAGGATTCCGATACTGGCTGAAGTGAGAAGGGGAGTGACTTGAAACTAAGGAGATACGACAAAGGGGTTCTTTTTAGCGGTAAACGCGCAAACTTGTGTCTTCTGAGAATTAAACTGGACTAAATTTAGTCGCCCCCGATCCGAAACTTTGTTCAGCTAAGATTCAACTTCAGTCACAAGTTCGTTCCGGTTCTCGGCGACATTTTCCAGAGAAATATTGGCACGGCCGGTGTATAGAGTATCACCAAAGTTGTCATCCGCATAGCAATTAATGTTACCAGTTAGCAACATATCATTGATAAGCAGAAGATACAGCGTTGGTGTAAGCACACAGCCCTGTGGAACACCAGCGTTAATAGGCTTGTAGTGAGAGCATGCACCATCTACAACGACCTTGATGCTCCGATCTGCAAGGAAACTGGTGATCCAATTGCACAATTTCACGGGAAGCCCATAGGAAGGGAGCTTCGAAAGAAGCGCTTTGTGCCGAACCCGAGCTGAGGCCTTCGCAAAGTCCAAACTAACGGCATCGCACAGTCAACCTGATGGTAAGTGGTGGCTGTAGCCAATAGACATCTACATCTATCCTCGTTTGCGAATCAAAATGCAGATGCGTTGTCACCGTGAGGATTAAGATGTAATGCTTCTTTTCCAGTAAAAAGGGTCTCCGGTTCTCTACACTCACCATACGTAATACAGCAGTGTTAAGCTGCTATTTTACGCTGGTATTCTGTGAGAGCGTGGTCCTTCCCTGGTCGAGCCGACTCATTCGTGCTACATTTATTTACTAATATAGCTGCAGCATGGCTCTACCACGTATAAGAGCCCACCCCCCTTTGACTCTACTGCCTCCACCCATCTGTGAGTCAGGTAGACCAGAAGATCACCAGCTGATCGACTCCGACGAAAACCGTATTGGTGGTCACTAATCAGCTGGTGATCCTCAAGGTACTGTATGAGCTGGAAGTTAATAATGGTTTTCATTATTTTGAAGAACAAGGAGGTGATGGCGATAGGCCTGTAGTTGGACGGGTCTGAGCGGTCTCCTTTTTAGGGATTGGGTGGACAAAAGCTGTCTTCCATGATTTCGGGACTACGCCTAGGGAGTAGGAGTACCGGAAAAGACGTGTTTGCACCGGTGCCAAATCCGGAGCACACGTCTTCAGCACAATTGGAGGGATTCCGTCAGGTCTACTCGACTTCTGGATGTCCAGGGAGAGGAGTGCTTTGCGAACCGAGAGCTGTGAGAACAGCACACATGGCATGGAACACTCACACCGCGGGATGGTCGGCGGTGGTTTCCCACCGTCATCAAGAGTCGAGTTAGACGCAAAAAGGGAGCCTAAAAGGTCGGCTTTGTCTTTTGCGGCATGAACCAGTGAGTCGTCCTCCCCGTGCAGAGATGGTAGTGATGGTTTACATAAATTTCCTTGGAAAGCCTTGGCGAGAGACCAGAATGCACGGGTTGCCGAAGTAAGGTAAACTAGTTTCTCGCCAGTTCTGCCTATATGCTCTGACTTTGCCTTGGCAATAACTCTTTTGAAGGACATGGATGTGAAGTTGTACCTCTTTTTAAGTATGCTGGTGTTTACGTCCCGAGTCGCCGAAGCCGCAGCCCAGGCTTAATAACACTCCTGCTTACTGCGTAGTGCAGTCTCACAGGAGCGACCAAACCAAGGCTGAGATCTGCCTCCGATGGGTTTCACAGATGATGGAATAAATAGTTCCACTCCCTGTAGCACCACATCAGTGACAGAGTCAGCAACAGCGCTGGGATCATCCGGCGAGAAGCGAACCCACCCCCATGAGTAGGATGCAAAAAAAGTCCGCATCCCGTCCCAATCCACCGACCTGTAATGCCAAACACCGCGGCAACCTGCAGAACGCAACCACGAGGGGAGCGTGAGTAGCACCACACTCCGGATCAGACAATGGTCCGAAGAACCGAGAGGGGCATTGACGAAATCCTGATATCCGTCCGGATGAGAGGTCAGCAGAAGGTCCAACAGGGAAGGTGTATGATCCTCTACATCTGGTATCCGTTTTATTTAAATGTAATTATTTAATTATTCATAAATGATAAAAGACGAAGCACAAAACCTATTATTAAGTTTCTGTAAAGAAATTTATGAAATTAAGGAAAAGACATTTTGAATAATCTATACAGATTATTATATTTTTATGACATCTACACTAACAAACAAATAAAATTCAAGTGTCTGACTGTAATATTAAAATAACTTCCTTATTTTGAGCTGAGGGGTTATTTACATAAAGATATAAAAGATATATAAAGATATAAAGATGTCTGGGCTAATATTCGGAATCGCGAACCGATCGTGATGAAACCACACGAACAGATATAGAGCAATGCTAGGGGTCTTCTGCTATTTATATTAAAAATTTGTTAATTTGAATGGGTATGTTATTAAAATATGTTAAATTGAAGTTCGCAAAAAAATTTTGCAAAGCCATATGTTATCTAAAATACTATATATTTTTTATTCAATGGAAATCAATTTGCCACATTTGAGTTTAAGTTAATGTCTGAAATATTAGGTTGTCAAGACCAAAAACTGCATTATTATCGTGTTTCTATGAAAAAAGGACGAATTAATATATAATAACTGATGAACAGAAAAAAAGATATCGTATCGACATATCTTTTTTGAAATAGCAAATTTACGCATGTTATCCAATTACGAAATCATACTAGCGACTCGCCTAGGCTTCGCAATATCGCTATTCACCAGTTTGGTTTTTAAAATCTAATAAAACTGATAGCATTTCTCTGATATCGTTACGTAACTAAGGTATTAAATTATTTTAGATACAGAAGAATTTGTCATAGTGTTACGCCACACCGCCACAGCCAATCACAGCGCACCATTTAAGCCAGCCAATCACAGCGCACCATTCAAGCCAGCCAATCCTAGCCAAGCCAAGCGGAAGCCACCACTCTAACCACCGGATATCTCTGGTGTGGGGTAGTGCTATATAGTGTCTTACAAGCTCAATTTTGAAGAGTTATCACACTACCGCTCATAATAAAACGAAACTGTCGAAATTGTAATTCGAGTATAAAATAAAATTAGTGCGTATAGTTCTACCTTCTTTTATTTGTACTGACTGTTACATCTCAGAAGTGGGATAAAAGTGAAAACTATGAAGCGTCATCACGTCGGAATGCCAAGAAAATGCCATAAAGTCTACCCTCAAGAGTCGAGCGAATCACCATGTAAAGATTCATCCGAAAAAAGCGACACTGAAGACGAGGTCACACCACCAGACACTCCTCCGGCCCGGAAAATCATTAGAAGACTATTGGAAACCGAAGTACAAAAGGCAATGCAAGAGCTAGACGAAGAATTACCCTCCGTAACCACAAGAAAAGAACACCGTGCAGCCTCACTTATTCTAGAATTCGACCCCGATAGTGAAGAATGTAGTACCGTAACAGCGTGGCTCAAAAAAAATAGATCAACTAGGCAAAATTCACGGCTGGTGCGAAACTACAAAGTCGTTTTACTTGCAGCATAGACTAAGAGGTCAAGCCAGGCAATGGTACAATCGGCTTGATGAGTACGATTATTCCTGGCAAGAATGGAAGCAGATGCTGACGCGTGCTTTTCCCAAACATCGCAATTTCGGGAGCATGTTAGAAGAGATGATGGGCAGAAAGAAACTACCAACGGAATCGATGACGAAACACTACCAAGACAAAGTGACCATGTGCTTCCGTTGTAAGTTGTCTGACAGCGCAACAGTCTCCTGCATCATTTGTGGTCTACTATCTTCACTCCAAGCGAATGCGAGAGCATATCAGTGCGAGCATCCTGAAGAATTATATGAAGGCTTTCTCTGTGCGCTGGATGATTATCAACCGCCGTCAACGTCAATTAGAACACGTGTTTAAAATAAAGATGCTTACGATAGACAGGTAATTGATAAAAAATACACGCCTATTAACCCTGACATTGACCCGTGTCCGCGCTGTAAGAAGATCGGCCACATATTACGTAACTGCCCATATCCAGATTCACGAACATGCTTCAAATGTGGCAAGCAAGGCCACATTGCTAGGCGCTGCGGTATCACTCCGAAACCTTTGCCACTGGCTGATGATAAAGTTAAAGAAATTAAACTTTTACAAAATCACAACAAGATTTATGAAAAAGCAGTAGAAATCAATGGCATACACGTTAAATCTTATATCGATACCGGCAGCCAAGTAAATGTATTATCTACCCACGTGTCGAGATTATTGGATCTCAAAATCAGCCCGACCAGCACCATCCTAAAGAGATTCTCTGGAGAACATCTACCCAGCTGCGGAGTGGTAGGTTTTAAACTAGAAATCGATGGTATACATATCCCGTGCAAGGCTCATTTAACAGACGTGGATATGGGGAACATCCATCTTTTGGTTGGACAGCCCATCATCAACAGCGACGGAATGGCTTTAGAGGTCAGGGAAGGAAAAGCCACTCTCAAACAAGATATCGACTTTACAAGGCAAATAGATGTCATTAAAGAGCGCGCTCGCTTTAAGGTCGTCACTACAGAAAAAGAGTGTCTATTGCCTGGACTTTCCATCATCGGAGTCAACGTGATAGATAATGATGAAGATAACGATGTCATCACTACGCCACAACATTATGAGCTACGAGGTGTTTCGTACTCAATTCCTGCCACTCTGCTACGGGGCACCGTCGGGTACATCAAAGTCATCAACAATGGAGCTCAAAACATCATCTGGGAGCAAGGCGAAGTGCTGACCAGAGCAGATAGCTGCATCACCGCACCGCAACCAGAAATTCAGGTTAGCCCTCAAAATTACACTTTGCCATCGACTTCCGTAGCCAAAGCCAATAATGATTATTATAGCAACTCTATAGCATCTCTGTTGCACACTAGCCTAGCAAACGTTAGCACTATTGGGGGAGAATATATTAAGTCCGGTCCATTAAATAAAAACGATCATGACAGTTTAATTACTTTATTGGCTAATTACAGTGACTGTTTTGCGAATAAAACAAAAGACTTGGGATGTACAGATTTGTTAAAAATTAAAATAAAATGAACAACTGAACAACCTATATACCGCCAACCCTACCGCTTGTCACATAGTGAGCAGGAGAGAATTAGTTCTAAAGTCTCTGAATTATTAGACGTAGGTATAATCTGAGAGTCCGAGTCATGTTTTGCTTCTCCAGTTATCATTGTAAAGAAAAAGAACGGCGATAGTAGGCTCTGTGTCGACTATCGAGCACTAAATGCTCTTACAGTCAAAGATAGGTATCCGTTGCCTAATATCGATGATCAGGTTTCAAAGTTAGCCGGCAAGAATTTCTTCACAAGTCTTGATTTAGCACAAAGTTACCATTAGGTTAAAATTGATCCTGAAGACATACACAAAACCGCTTTTATCACACCACAGGGGCACTTTGAATATACGCGTGTCCCATTTGGCCTGGCTAATGCACCATCAGCTTTTATGAGACTTATAAACAAAATTGTAGATTCATTACGAAATTCCAATAACTTTTCAAAAGACGGTAGTACGAAAACTTGCAATAATTTTTCGAACAACTTTGAAGTGTTAGCATTTTTAGATGATTTGTTGTTGCCATCTTTCGATGTGCAGTCGGGCTTTGATATTTTAGAGAAGGTACTTCATAAATTAAGATTAGAAATTTTAAAACTAAACATGAGTAAGGGTTCAATTTAACAAAATATAATCACGTACTTAGGACATGAAATTACACCTAGTGGCATTCAACCGGGTGAATCTAAGTTGTCAGCAGTGTCACAGTTTCCCACTCCTAGTAACGTTCACCAGGTACGTCAGTTTATTGGGTTATGTAGTTATTTCCGTAAATTTATTAAAAATTTCGCAATCATTGCCCGTCCATTGACCGATTTAACAAAGAAAAACGCGCCTTGGAATTGGGGCCGTGAACAATCTAATAGTTTTGAACAATTAAAACAATGTTTGTGTACAAAACCCATACTAGCTCTATACGACCCTGCATTACCGACGGAGATTCACACGGATGCATACAAATAAGGTATTGCAGGTATTTTGTTGCAAAACAAACTGATAATTCATTATGCCCCGTTATGTATTTCAGTAGGGTAACGAGTAAAGAAGAAAGCATGTATCACAGCTACGAGCTTGAAACTCATGCGGTAGTCGAATCTTTGCGTAAATTTAGGGTGTACATCGTAAGCAAACATGTCAAGATCGTGACTGACTGTACGGCTGTTCGTGCCACCTTAACTAAACGTGACATTATCCCGCGTATAGCCAGGTGGTGGCTGTCAAATCAAGGTTTTGATATGAGTGTAGAATATAGACCCGTAGAAAGTATGAAACATGTAGACGCGTTAAGTAGGAACCCAATCGATACTGTGAATGTGAATCGCCTTGAAGTATCGGACTGGTTTTATGCTGTCCAGTATCAGGATGACAAGTTGAAGCAAATCATTGATCAGCTTAGAGATGGCTCATCCACCACTGAAATAACCAATAGTTATGTATTCTCAGATGATAGATTGTATAAAAAGATATTGCATGGTAATCGTCTCGTAGTGCCAGCATTAGCTCGATGGAGGCTAGTCCAGATGCACCATGATGACATAGGACATGTGGGTTTCCAAAAGTGTATAGACTTAATAAAAAAAGACTACTGGTTTCCAAAAATGACTCGCTTTATTCGAAAGAATGTTACTGCTTGCCTTCATTGTGCTTATGGTAAGAGTGATCAAGGAAAGAAAGAAGGAAAATTGTTCTCTATTCCCAAACCCACAGAGCCCATGATCATGATTCATGTCGACCACTTGGGCCCTTTTTGCCAGACAGCTAAAGGCTATCAGTATATGCTGGTTATAACAGATTCCTTTTCTAAATTTGTTATTGCTGAGCCAACTCGAACAGTCAATTCGGTGGAAACTATTAGAACACTCAGAAAAATATTCAGCTTATTCGGATACCCCGACAAACTTGTAAGTGCCCGCGGGAAGGCTTTTACCAGTAGATACTTCAAAAAGTTCTCATCTGATAAACAGTTTAGGCATATCTTAACCTCCGTCGCATGCCCGCGAGCGTATGGTCAAGTGGAACGCACTAACCGTACCATATTGAATTCCTTGCGTAACACTGATGCTAGCGAGGCTGCAAATAACTGGGCAAACAGCTTACCTGATATTCTATGGGGTATTAATAATACCGCTAATAAAAGTACAACCTACAGGCCCTTCGATTTGATGTTTTTCAAAAGCTCCAGGCCACGTTGTGACATCGTTAGCAATGAAAGTGTTAGTGAGCCTTCACAGTCCTTGTTGCAGCGGACTCCTTGAGGCCCTATCACAGTACGGTTCCTATATCTGACAGTGCCAGCAGTTCCTATGAATAACTGGAAACCAAAGACCTTATTGACCTGCTAGAAAGTTAACCAAGCTTTCTCCCATTGCGGGAGCAATTGTTGTTTCAGACGGCCGATGTTACGCCACACCGCCACAGCCAATCAGAGCGCACCATTCAAGCCAGCCAATCACAGCGCACCATTCAAGCCAGCCAATCCTAGCCAAGCCAAGCGGAAGCCACCAGTCTAATCACTCTAACTACCTTCTGTTATTTGTACTGACTGTTACAATAGTATGAACTCTTTATAAATCTTAACTAATAGAAAGTTTTCTGCCGCCACGGCCAATCTCAAAAAAGATTGGCCATCTGAGCAGGACAGAATTGTAGTGCACGAGTGTGCACTCTATTCCCTCACTCCAATAGTCTGATAAGACAGCAATGCGTCACGATCGGAGAGAGATAAGGCGTGGGACCAACGGCTGTTTTTTCTAAGCTCGGCGGTGAAACACTGCAATTTTTCTGACCTCCGGGCTGCTAGTGAGAATTTAAAAAATAAAACCCTGGATTTGACCTCCCAGGCTCTTTTATCATATTCAGAAATTGCGGTAACGACCAGTTTTTTACACAGCGAAATGGCTACAAATACCCGCCTCGGGGGGTCAAAGACGAGTTATGTCGTACCTGCACTGAACAAAATCCTTGATGTTTCGCCGCACATTGGCAGGGCCAAGAAAACTTTTTCGCATACATCCACAATCTCATCAACGCCACTTCTTA
Organism: Parnassius glacialis; assembly: GCA_033319125.1. Lineage (NCBI taxonomy): Eukaryota > Metazoa > Arthropoda > Insecta > Lepidoptera > Papilionidae > Parnassius > Parnassius glacialis. The sequence continues at coordinate 42,655,362 of JAVANC010000005.1, forward strand.
GACATAGAACAACTTCGCTTTTTATTCTTAGGTAAGGCGCACCAGACTACAAGTTGAGCCCTTTTCCGAAGCCTCTAGTAGGATATCTCTTAGGATATAACTTTAAGACTGCATTTTGACTTGTTGACTATTACAAGCTGGTTTGACTATTACAAGCTGAATTCCAGCACTGGACTTACGGTCTCATATTTGTAACCAGACCGGAACAGTTACGCGAAACACAGTTACAAAAAATAATACCAAAAAGTTTTAAGAGAATCAATTAAATCATATATGTTATTGATTCATAAAATTTTTTTTCACTTGTTTGAATGTAGCAAATAGACTGTGCGGGGATAGAATTGTTGAGTATGAAAACCGTGCAAACGTTAGAAATCTTCATTAAATCATTTAAGAATTCTTCTGATGGCTTAATAAATAATTTTGAACACAAATTAAATGAACTTAGTGACAATATTTTAATAACACAGCGTTGTGTGATTCAGACAATTTTCACAATAAAACCGAAGTAAAGAACATGATCGGATCATTATGATGAAACAGTAATGGGCCAGTCAAATAGCTCCAAAAGCCGACAACCAATGGATAAAAAAAACTTTCCTGAACATACCTGTAAGCGAATTGCAGGGCGGCCCCCAACTAGATGGAGTGACGTGCTGCTAAAATGTTCTGGAAGTGCTTTTTGACGATCTTTGGAGAAGGCCCTTGTACAGAAATTGACTTGTAGAGGTTTGTAATGACGATGATAAACAACATAGCTACAAGTATAAAAATAAAGTTAATGAAAAGAAAGCAACTTAAGATAGCTGTTACCGATTTTAAAGTACAGTAATATTTTTAACAACCACTTTTAGAGTACACAAGCGGTAATGATCGTAAATAGCAGCGTCCTTGGTTAGTTCGTATTAAATATTTAAGGCATCTTCCAGCGATAAGGTAATATAAAGGTGTCTGTATTTTCAAGAGAAAAATAACATTGATAAATATTATTTTTACGAACAACAAGATCTTACAACGTTAAAGATAATATTAATTATCACCGTATATTGATAATTAAATATTAGACTCTAAAGTTAAATAAGTGTACAGTGTATGTACGTTTCATGGGTTTTGAGAGAGTTGTGGAGCGTTTAGTATGTTGTGCTGCTCCAGTGCGTATTGACGGACTTCACATGTCCTCGATCATTTTTATTCTTTAGACATGTAGGTTTCTCTACAATGTTCTCCTTCACTGTCGAGCGCATAGGTGTCGATAAGGGTCGAACCTAGCTTGTGTTAGTATGACGACATTTTTAAATATTTTATGGCTGCGTAAAGTAAAGTTGCATCCTGTATACATCCCAGAGGCATTCTATCATTTCTGATGTTTCGGAAACACGGAAATATCTGCTGCGCTGCCCCATTGCGTATTGGCAGATTGTCTTCGAAATAATATTGTCAATTATTCAGATTTTTCAGATCAGATCCCGCACGGAACAAGTATTTGTATGGCCTACAAATAGTTGTTCCGGGTCTGGACGTTTGCCCTTGTGCAATTTGTGTTTGTAAACTGCCTCCACGATACAGGAGAAAATCCTAGTGTGGGGGTAACGTTTTAAAAAAAAATGAAAGGATAGAAAAGATTTCTCAGATGTTATAAGAAAGATCTCATGGATATTTACTTAAGAACATAATAACCTTAACTGTGATTCTGAATAATGTAGTATCAACCACTGTTAGTTATTACTTATCTAGTTAAATAGTTGCAGTTTATGAGACGGAAGTCTTATAATTTTATTACCACTTGACTTTTATAAGAAAATCGCTTTTGTTTTTAGTTTTAATCCTTTAAAAAAAATAAAAACCCCTGTAAGTATTCGTTATATTGACATGGACACAGTACGGTCTCTTAATTGCTGACCGATTTTCAAACTAACTGGCAGCTGCATTGTTTCAGGACTATAGGCGCTCTTCAATATAGTAATACACGACTAAATTTTGTCACACACACACACGACACAAGATAAGATAAATCATATCTTGTGTCGATTTTATCTCCAAAATTAATATAAAAAACGTTTTTTCACGAGAAATTAAAACAAAGTTTTGGAGATTATGATGTATAACTAGCTAAAAAAACATTTTTTTTTAACAAAAAAAGATGTGATATTCTATGTTTATGTTTTAAGTTGTGAGTTAATAGCATTTTTGATAACATTTAAGACACCGGAGTTTCTCGGGGTCAATTTTCTCTGCATAATTGTTCATTATTGTGAAATGTAACATGCCCTCCAAACGTGGCGGCTATGGCAAATATCGCCCTCTGAGGCAATCTATGACTGATGCCTCAGTTTTGCAGGGGGCACCTTAGACGCTATAATGATAATTATAATGACAACTGAATGTTGACTTGTATAGGTATGCAGGCACAAGGACAATTGCGAAAAGATGTTAGGGTGAGAGAATCTTTCACTTATCCCTGAATACCACTCCACATAGAATATTGAACGAGCCTGCTCAACTTGACTCTTGTTTAGGATCCTTAGAATATACCAACTATCTTTCCTCCTGTTTCCGGCAGAGAGAGAGGTTCACTTTTTATTGAGGCCAAATAAATGACAAAAAAGTATCAAAAGTTTGAATAAATGTATACAAATATAATTATATAGTCTATACGTAATATGAGGTAAAGCCAAGTTGCTGCACAATATGGCTGCTTTTGAATGAGTCAGCTCAAGCGGGGAAGGAGAACTCTTTAACAAAATTTCAGTTTAAAATGCCGCTGTATTTTGTATTTAAGAATAAAAGAAAATAAATTACAGTACACAGGTTATTGAGACATTATAATAATTGATATACAATAATAGCATATTTAAAATTTGGTAAATGTTTACTATAAACCTTACCAACTTAGGATAGTTTTGGTACAGAGCACTTCGCGTGCTATTAAATATTTAACAAAAGCAAAATCCACCGGCACCAATGAAATTATTAATTACAATTTTAAGTGCTGATATACTACGTCCTCGGCGGTGAAGGAAAACATGCAGGTTTATAGCTGAGAAATAAGAAAAAAAATATTCCGAAGACATGTTATGAAGTTCGCCAACACGTATTTGAGCAGCGCGGGGGCCATGTCCGTGCTCTTAAACCCTCTCAGAAATGATGCCCAGCAGTGGGTCGTATATAGGCTGTAACTTAACTTAATTTTATAACAATTGACTTGCATTAATAGCATATTAAAATTTTGATAAATAGTTACTTTAAAGTTATCGAACTCAAAATAGTTCTGGTTCAGAGCACTTCGTCGCTGATTGTTCGTGAGTGCTATAAAATATTTAACGAAAATAAAAAATAAACCTAATAGTATATATTTCCGTACAGTTACAGGTATATAAAATACATACAAGATTTATGTCTAAACTCTAAACATAATATATGCATAACACATAGCTATACATTAGCTAAAATAAATAATATAAAAATAGCATAATATAGTATAATATATAAAATGAAAAAGACACTGAAGTATGAATATCAAATGAATAGTATTTTTTGCATTTACATTAAAAAACCCTCTGTTGTATAGTATGAGATCGCGCGTTGTCGTGCAGGAGCAGTGGGGACGAGCGATTGAGCAAAGCTGTTTGGAGATGTTCGAGCTTGTCCATCATTGTGTTCAGTTATTCAGAGTTCGCATCTACAATAATGCTCATTCCATTTGGTAATAAGCTGCGATGAATCACATTTTATTTTTATTTTTATTTTATTTTATTTTATTTGGAAGACCTACAGCTATCATAATTAGGAAATATAATATTAATAACTACAGTAAGCCAATTAAAGGTCCTCACTAATAGATACAAAGGTGAATTTACTACAGTGATAAACACGATTCAACACTCAAGAGTATCCAATTCTAACATACTTATGCCAAATGAGGGCTTATCTGATATAACATGTATACACATATAAAAGAGAAAAATAAATAAAAATAAACACAAATATAAAAGAAGTAAATCGTTAGTTTTATAACAAAAGCATCAATATCTCACTAAGAGCTAAAAATGCATTATTAAGTATGCGCTTGGCTGACGCATCGCTAGTGTTAAACAAATCGAAGTCGAACTCATTGGCTAGCTTGTTAAAATTATTGCACGCTCGCCAAATAAATGTATTTTGTCTGTAATTTGTAGATGCAAACGGGAGTTTTAAAAGTTTGTTGTGTGTAAGAGGTTTGGCAGGACAGCTAAGATGTAGTTGAGATAAAATCTCAGGACAGTCAACAGCACTACAAGCTATTTTTAACAAAAAAGTGAGATCAGCAATCTCACGGTGCTTAGCAAGAGGAAGAAGGTGATTTTTTACAATAACTTATATAATTATCAGAGGTATAGCGATAGTCTTTGGTTCTATAACAGAGGTAACAGACAAACTTTCTTTGGATATTTTCGAGTCGGTTAATATATGTTGCATACCTGGGGTTCCAGATTTGAGATGCGTACTCAAAATTACTTCTTACAAGAGAACAATATAGAATCTTTAGAGTTTTAGGCTTAGTGAAATCCTTAGAGCTACGCATCAAAAATCCAAGAGCTTTCGAAGATTTGGCTATAATGCTTTCTAAATGAGCGTCAAATATTAATTTAGAATCATGAAGAACACCGAGATCTCTAACAATGGAATCCCTTTTAAGATTTTCACCTTTTAGTTTATAATTGAAGACAATCGGTTTATATTTGCGACTATAGGACATAAAGCTACATTTAGAAAAATTCAAATCTAAGTAGTTTAGGTGGCAATAACGCTCTAGATTTGACAGATCTTCTTGTAAAGCTTCAGCATCATCGATCGATGTTATTTTCAAAAAGAGCTTCATATCGTCGGCAAAACATAATAAGCGAGCTTTCTTTAGATAATAGGTAATGTCATTGATAAAAATTACAAATAATAACGGTCCCAGCAGAGAGCCCTGTGCCACCCCACTTGGAACAATTACCCATCCTGATATGTAGTTGCTGACGACAACAGCTTGTGATCGATTATTTATATAAGACGTGAACCACCTAAGCAGATCGCCGTTTATACCGTTCTTGGACAATTTCAGTAATAGCAAATTATGTTGTATTCTGTCAAAGGCTTTACTATAATCGGTATAAACGACGTCTACCTGGTGGCGATTGTCCATTGCCTCCGTCAAGAATGCATTAAAGAGCGCAAGATTTGAAACAGTAGAGCGTCCTCTTAAAAAACCATGTTGAATTGGATTGAATGAATGCTTTAGGGCCGCATATAACTGATTATAAATAATTCGTTCAAACACTTTAGATACAATGCATAACTTGGAAAGTGGTCGATAATTAGTAACTTCGGTCTTGGGAACCCTTTTATGGACAGACGTGTTAAATGCGCGCTTTCAGATAGAAGGAAAAATACCTGTACAAGAGACTTTTAAACAAAATAGTTAGAGGAACACAAATTGTATGCGCCAAGTTAATTAGAAAATGAGCTGGAAGATTATCAGGACCAGCAGATTTCGTTGGATCCAACGTTTCAAGCAATTTTTTGACCGTATTTTTATTTATATCGATTGAGGTGATATATACACTCAACTGAAATGACGCTGGAGAATCATTATAATATTTTTGGACAGCTGAGTATTACTTTCACCTGAATCCAAAAAATTTGAACGAAAATAATTAGAAAAACATTACAGATAAGTTCGCCAGAGTTCATTACAGAACCTTCAAATTTAAGACAACTAGGTATTGAATGTGATTTTGATTTTTGTTTAACATACGACCGTGCTTTTGTGGAATTCCTTGGGGGAGGCCTATGTTCAGCAGTGGACTTGTGAAGAGCTGTAATGATGATGATGATGATGATACGACCAGAAGTATTTAGGATTTGCACTAATTTAATTTTCCACAGAGGTTATGCAAGATTGGTATGCCAACTTTTCCAATTTCCTTACACGCTCACGCAATAGCTTAAAAGTTTCTTCGTCATGCCTACAGCCATAGATCCTAAATTTACGTAAAAATTTATGTTTTTCTTTTATAGCTTTTTTAAGTGGCGCTGTATACCATTTAGGATAAGTGTCTGCAACAATTAATTTTGAGGGGATACATTTATCCCTAAGTGACGTGAATGTAGTATAAAAATATTGCACAGATTCTTCTAACGATAACGGAGACATAACTTCATCCCATGGAATAATGGCAATCTCACCATTTACTGAATATATAGTCACCTTTATGATATAAAAACTTAAGGCGAGAATGGCCATTTAATGACTCACAATCAACGTAATCAAAATATATAAAAGAGCACCATGGTAAGGATCAACAGGAATATAAGAGAATCTCCACTTATATCACGAACGGTTACAGAGTCGCTAGAAAAAAGAAGGTCAAGAATCCTGCCATGGGCATTTTTGATACCATTATATTGTCTCAAATTTAGTGAACTTAATTCGTCTATTAATAAAGTTTCGTTTCCCGAACGAATATTTGTACCTAAAATTAACCGTCGGCGGCATCAGTGTCAGGTACCCATGTAATATCACTAAAGTTAAAGTCGCCAACTAATAAAAAACTATCGTCCGAGTGACTCATCACAATTTCGTTAACCGATTGCAAATAATTTTGAAGTTGAGCAGCAAAACTGAGTCCCCGATTTTCGTTACACAATTATAAGATACAAATATGCAAATTCATCGGCGCTAGACCACCAAACAGTGGCCATTACTTTTGTAGGGGACAGTGTTCGTCTTAAACATTGTTAAGGTGCTGAACCAGGATCCAACCAACTTGCTGAGCACTTGCGGTTTTCAACAGAATCCATTTTTCGTCTCAGGTAACAATGCGGTTCAAAATTCCTTAGTTTGTGTGCCTGATGAGCAGTAAAAGGCACGTCGCTTCACGTACTTCGCGCTGGCGATCATGACATGGATGGTGGGCCAAAGACATCTACATTTATCATCGATTAAAAATAAAATGCAGATGCGCTGTCACCTGAGAACTAAAATGGGATGCCTAGTTTTCCAGTAAAAAAGGGTTTCCAGTTCATTCCAGGGGGTCATTGTAGAAGCGTGCTCGTCGCGACCCCTGCCAGCCCTTTTCAGGGCTGCAATTCTACTCAGCTGCGCACCCATGCCAACGAGGGTTAGGGCATCCCCCCAAGGCGACGCACACCAGCTCGTCCCCGTTGGTGTGGAATGCAATGCGCAAAGCGGCGATGGGGACCGCCACCCGTCACGCACAGCCCGACACGGCGGAAGGTGGAGGACAGAGTGCAGAGTTGGCACGTGGAATGTTAGAGTAGGCATGAGAGATAAGATGAATGAGTTGATTGAAATAATGAAAGAAAGAGAATTAGATGTCGTGTGTATGTCGGAGACCAAACGGAAGGGCAGTGGTTCTGAAGAGCTCCCTGGCGGGGCGTAAGCTCTATGGTCCGGAGTCCCGGAGAGCGAGAGCGCCTGCCAAGGATTGGGGGTGCTACGGTCGTCTTGGTTGGTCGATGTTATGACTAAATATAAGGTTGTGAACTCAGACTTCTCTGGGTTCGCTTTAAATTGGGACTGACAAAGTTATTCCTTTTGGATGTTTATGCGCCGGTAGCTTCGTCGTCCAGGGCTGAGCTGGAGGAGTTTTGGGAGAATGTAAGAGAAGTTCTAGGATTGGCTAGGGGAAACGAAAGAATTGTTGTATGTGGTGATGTGAATGGATGGGTTGGTACCGCTCGACCAGGGTACGAGTCAGTGCTTGAAAAGTTTGGCGATAAAAGGGTTAATGATGCTGGCAAGTTTATACTGGCGGTATGCAAGGAAAAGGGTCCTCTTGTGACAAGCACTATGTTTACTAGAGAAAGAAAGAATGAGAGAAGTATGATCGATTTATTCCTGGTGGATTACCGACTGCGAAAACAGGTGATGGATACGCGAGTATTCAGGGGTGCTTAACCTGGGAATGGATCACTATCTAGTGACTCCTAGATTTAGGGGTCTGTTCGCGGGGTTAGCGCTACCGGACGGCAGTAAGAGAATCACATTCGGTCTGTCGCATCCAAAGTTGGAAGATTCAGGAAGCGGATAATAGGGACAAATATCATGCGAGGGTAGCCGAAAAGCTTGACATAATCGATGGCAGAAAAGAATGTGTGGAGAGAAGCTATAAAGAAGAAGAAAGAGAGCAAGTTTAGACTACTTGGCCTCTAGTAATGATAAGGATATGAGAGAGAAGATGAAAGAAAGATATAAGCTGCAGAAAGTTCACACAAAAGCATTGATTGAAGAAGTGCCTTGAAAGGTGTAGAATGGAAGCGGACGAAAGGTTGTCGCACAACTTTAAGGAGAACTCCCAAACTCTTCTAGAAAGAGGTTGGAAGGACCCAGAGTGGTGCGATGGCCTTAAGAATGAACAAAGTGCTTTCGAGAACTAATGACGTCCTCACAGAAAAATCGGACGTCATGCAGAGATGGAGCGAATTTTATAGAGAAATGTATGCGTGTGATGATCTTAGTGAGGGATCCGGGGATAAAGCCGTGACTGGTACGCCAGACCCGGACCTCGATGACACTGAGGTCATCAGTATAAAAGAGACTGAATGTGCGATTTGAAGTTTGAAATGTGGTAAGGCTGCGGGACTAGACAGAGTTACTGCTGAAATGGTCAAGTATGGTGGGCCTCGCGTCTGGGACAGCTTTTCATCTACTGTGCAATTTGTGCTGGCGGAAGGGGGGATGTCCCGGATGATTGGCGATCCGCAGACATTGTGCCTTTATATAAAGGTAAAGGTTCACATTTTGACTGCGGGTGCTATCGGGCGATCAGCTTGACCAGCTTAGCAAGTAAAGTTTACTCGAAGGTTTTGAAACGTAGGATGCAAGAGAAATCGGAAAGATTTCTATGGAGGCACAATGCGGATTTAGACCTGGAAGAGGATGCACGGATTGAATATTTTCTCTCTGCATAATCACGGAGAAGCTTCTGGCTGCTAACCAGAAGATTTTCTGTGCTTTTGTGGATCTTGAGAAAGCATTTGATAAGGGTTGTAAGGAAGAAAATGTGGGAACTGTTGCGGGGGGGGGTACTGTGTGGATGGTCGATTGCTAAGGGCTGTGCAGTCACTTTAATGTAATTGTAAAGCCTGTGTGCGGGTAGGACATGACCTGTCACCCATGTTTAGCATCCAAACGGGCGTAAAGCAGGGTTGTGTCATGTCTTCCTGGCTGTTCATACTGTATCTCGACAGCTGTTTACAGAAGCTGAAAGATAGCTGTTTGGGTGTGAAATTGGGGGACATTAATGTAAATTGTCTGCTGTATGCTGATAATGCGAGTACTTATTGCACCATCAGAGGCAAAACTGCAGGCATTAAACACGTGTATGAAAGAGGATTGTGAAATTAAAGGTCTCCGCTTGAATGCTAATAAAACTAAGGTTCTGGTATTTGAAAGGGACGAAGAGGGATTGAAGTGTGAAAATATGGGTGAATCAGTAATGTTTTAGAACAGGTAAATGAAATTGTATACTTGGGGAGTGATTTTAGTCGGGATGGAAGATGTGATTTAGATGTGGACAGACGTGTCGCTGCCGGGAACAAAGTCAATGGTGCCCTGACTGCGTTGGTCAAAAGGCAAGGCGTAGCGAAGAGTGCACGCCTTGCAATACATAACGCAGTGTTGGTACCGACTTTGTTATATGGCAGCGAAACCTGGGTATGCCAGAAAAAGCATAAAAGCAAGTTGAATGCAGTGGAGATGCGATCTTTTCGTAAAATGTGCGGCGTTACCATGGCCGACCGAAAGCGAAACGAAGAGATTCGCAATATGGCAGATTTGAAAGATGACCTTTTCACAAAAATTGATAAGGGCGTGCTTCGATGGTTTGGGCACGTAGAGCGAATGAGTGAAGACCGAATGGTGAAAAAAATATATAGCGCGAAAATTAATATTAAAAGGTGTCGAGGTAGACCGAGACTAACTTTCGAAGACCATGTGAGCAAATTGCTCGAAGAGGGGGAGGGTCAAGAGTACTCGGATACCTAGACGTGCATATATGAAGAAGATAATGAATTTGAAAGAAGCGAAAGAGGTTTGTAAGGATCGTGACACTTGGCGATCTGTTCTCCCTGGCTACCCCGTCAGGGATTGTGCGTGAAGAATAAGACAGTTCTTTACACTCACCATAAGAAACACAGGAGTATTACGCTGCAATTTTACTGTGATATTCTGTGAGAGCGTGGTCCTACCACGCCTACCAATTTGACGCAAATGTAACAATATTGTTTTGATGCTAACGTCAAAAGCTGCTGCTAATTTAGTTTTAGATATAGTATCATCAGATTGCACAATCGCCTTTAATTCATCATTGTCGACCTAAATTTTCGGACGACCATCGGGTTGAATTTTCAGGTCGAAATTTCCAGAACGGAAGCGGGCAAACCACAAACGAACGATGTTACGTTTCGTTTGTAGTACTCGCTTGTGACGTGTTGTTGCCACGACGGTACTCGACTGACTTGTATAACAAAATTAAATGCGATGAAAACATAACGCTAATTAACAAACAAATGACTAATTTTTTAAAAATAATTCCATGGTTTTAAAATAAAATTTATTTAAAATTAGAATTCCTATTCGAACAAAAATTATTTTGATTTGAAATTGCAAGTACTGCAAAACGGTAATTTTATGGGTAAAGACCTCAATATGTATAGATATATTTAGATATAAAAGTGTAAGTTTTTTTTATAGAATATGGGTGACAAGTGAACACACAATCTACCCGATTGTAAATGAATGCTGCAGCCCATAGACATTCACATTTATCCTCAATTAATAATCAAATTGTAGATGCGTTGTCGTCCCTGAGGACTGATTCCAGCCTTATTTCCAGTAAAAAGATTGTGCGGTTCTCTAATTTTTCCATATGAAACGCAGCAGAATTAAGCTGCTATTTTACGTGTTTATTCTGTAAGAGCGTGGTCTTACTTCCATACCACCACATACCATACCATAGATGCAGCGTGGCTCTACCAGGTTGTATTTTATCCTATTCTATTTTTTGGCCATGAAGTGGCGGCGTAAGAATATCCACTACTCCATATCGTCCCGTGGTTATCGTAGGAGACTAAGAGAGCAACAAACGCGATCAGCAGCGTCTTCCTGTTACTACTAAAAAAATTAAAAAGATGCAGTTGCCGATTCGCCAGCCAAGCGTAGCAACTAGGGCAAATATCACCCTGTGAGACAATCTATGGAGAGGCTTATATTTAGCAGTGGAACTTTGATATTCCGTAATGGTAACGGCAAGTTTTACCTAAAAGTGTGAGTATAAGCTTGTTAGCGCGTCTATAAGTACCCAGATCGATAGACTGTAGCAAGAGGTGTATCATTTAGCAGAGGATCATATCGATTATGCTTTTGTAGAATCGTGAAACCCCTTCTCGTTTGTGCAGTTTCAAGTTCATTGTAGCCGCTGTACGCGAGAAATTCCGTATAATTCATTCAAATAGTGACCACATATGAGTAGATGGAATGACAGTATCGTGGTTCTGTCCGTTATTGCAGTAATTCTTCTAGTGCAGACAAAGAAGATGGTGTCACTGATAGGCTGCTCTGTGTTACACTGAGATATATAGTGTTGCTGTAGGTTTGCATATTTGATTGTATCTTGTAATTTACGTGCTTCACGTTACACAGCTGTGTAACTGTGACAGGGACATGATACGGTATGGTCGAATTGTAATTGATGTATATTAAATATATAGTACAGTGCGCTGTTTTATTGTGATAATGATTGATTGCGTAATCAGTAGAGCAAATTGAACTCATACTATTATTATTTTGTAACAATTAACCTTCTGATGTTTTCGAGATAATTCAGACAAGCTTTGTATATATCGTGCTTGATTATATACGAATACATTTTTGGTTGGATTGATAATAATTACTTATATTGAATGGATGGTTAAAAAGTTTAATTAACACTACCTCATTGCAATAATTTATATATATTGTGGTGTCAGTACTGTTAGATGTGCAGGAAAATTAAGCCAGTTAAAGCATCACCATAATCAAAATTCTACCACTAAAATTGGCCTCCCCTATCTTTACATTGTCTTGAAGTATCTGTATCAACCGACTCCTTGTAAGTTCGACCCATCAGTTCCATGTATAGTTGCTTTAAGCTTCTCTTGCATATAAAAGAGCATTCGAGAAACTTTCCTCATAGGAAATCGTTTTCTCGAGTCGCCTAATTCCACTTTAGCTAATTGATTCGTTGAACTTTAATATAAAATCTTGCGCTGCTGCTTATATACTTGTTATATTTATCACTATTAATTTTTATTAATTTTTTATGCGGCCAGCAGTAAAAGCTGGCGATGAACCTGCAATTTCCCATTTTGAAGCTGTTGTTAATGGAATAGTAATGTTTACGGATGTTGATGTAACTTTTTTGTAACATTATATAGGCAAGGAAAATATACACTACGTGAAATATAGGTAGGTAATTGCGATATTCTGCAGCAAAATGTTCTTTATTTGAACTCATTACAGTCCTTCACGAGTCGACTGCTGAACATAATCCTCTCACAAGGAATGCTAAAAAGCGCAGTGCTCAGCTATTTGCATCCATCGGATTCCTGCATATCTTACCAGGTCGTTACTCTACCTGGTGGGGAGCCGCCGTACACTTCTTTAACTGGTAAGAGGCTACCACTCGAGTACAATTCTTCCCCATCGGTTGTCGGTTCTTTGATCTTGAATTCGCTATAATGTGGTCGGCCCATTTTTACTCAACCATACTTATCTTTTTTTATATAGAATAGGAGGCAAACGAGCATGCGGCTCACCTAATGGTAAGTGACTACCGCCACCCATGAACAACCGCAACACCAGGTGAATCGCAGATGCATTGCCGACCTTTTAGAAAGGTGTAAGCTCCTTTATAGAAGGTTGCTAAGTCGTATCGGTCCGGAAAAATCGCTGGTGGTAATCGATTCCACAAGGAAGTTGTGCGAGGGAGAAAACTTCTTCTAAATCGCACAGTGGTGGACCGCCAATCATCCAGATGGTAAGGATAGTATCGTCAATTTTGATGCGATGTGCGATGGTGAAATTGAGCGGCTGGAATTAGTCCAAACAATTCCTCAGAGTACTCTCCGTGATAGATGCGATAATATACGCAAAGAGATGCAACATCTTTACGCAGTGCTAGTGTATCGAGCCGATCAGAAAGAACTAGGTCGTGGACGATTCGAACCACTCTGCGCTGGATGCGGTCAAGTGGAAGGAGCTGGCACTGGGGTGCCCCGGCCCAGAGATGAGAACAGTATTCCATGTGAGGCCGAACTTTGCGCTTTATAAAGTTTCAAGCGATGTGCCGGCATGAAATACTGACTCGCTCTGCTGAGCACGCCAAGTGTTTAAGAGACCAATTTGGCCTTCCCTTCCAAGTGACCACGAAACTGCATACTATTCGATTCGTCGACGCCAAGGATCCAGATGCTAGCTGAGGCAGCAAGGGGAGTGCCTTGAAAGTAAGGAAATACGACAAATGGGTTCTTTTTAGCAGACTGTTGGGCTTTAATTAAATATCTATATTAAAAGCTCGTACAGAAATGAAAACTTATTTACTGCTAATTGTATGAGAGAGGCCAAAGTCACTCAGCTAGTAGATTTGGGGTGATATCCATAAAGAGGATTTTCGAAGAAGAATAATAGTAACTGACAGTAAGATGATGTGTCAATGAGTCGGCCATATAAATCTTAAAACCGACAAAACAATAGGTACTGAAAGGTTCTCGAGTGACAGATTCATACTGGAAAGCGCTGTGTTGGGTAGTCCTCCACTAGATAGAGTGATGACCTATTTAAAGACGCAATGATAGATTTGGGTGGCTCAGGGCCGTGTTTTGTGGCAATCTGTGGGAGGCGTATGATCAACAGTGAAATTGTCATAGATGTTCAGCAGTGGGCTGTAATGATGATGATAAATTTAAAAGGCACATATTATAGTTGATAATTTTTGAAAACTTTCACATCCTGACGTTATTAAACGAAATAGCAAATCTAACTGATTATATACGTAGAAGTACTGAAAGAAGTTTTATATTTCAGAAATCTCTCAAAAGACTTACTGATAAAACTTCCCTAATACTGTTCCGTCACGTTTTCAAAGTTTCCACGAGGATAAAAGCATTGGCACAATATGTCGCGTTTTATATCTGAATGCTAGAATTGACAAATGTTTTCTTAAAATGGAATAACAAATTGGTTCATAGAAAACGATGCGACACATTTTATTATAATGGTCCACTACAAATAATAAAAGGTTATGAGGTGTGACTAAATCGGTTCTTACTATGAACTTCCAATTGTGTGACTAGTAGAATGTTTGGTTAAAATATTTAAGAATCGCTTTTTATGAAACTTCAATAAAATTTTTGATTCACAATTTTTCTTTTTGATATGATCGATAATAGGCATTAACGTACGATAGTACCCTTCAAACGAATAAACAAATGGATTTCATATACCGCAAAAAGTATAAGTAAATTTAATTGAAATAAAATTTAGACTTTCACAAATATCGGACTCATTACAGGAACATCAAAAGGAAATTTAATATTTCATTATTAACCAATTATAAAGTCAACTTGAGGTTACAATCCTTATACGTCCTAATTTTGGACACAGGCGCCCTCTCATTTATGAAGGCTAAATTAAGTAAACTAAAGTAGTTCTCGTCGCTGCATAAGTGCATTTTGTCAAACTTGACATATCCTCATTTTTTGTTTCTAAAACATGCAGGTTTCTTTAGGATTTTTTTCCTTTACCATCAAGCGCGTTTAATCAGCACTAAAGTTACAATTAACAGTTTTTAGTACCGGCAGGAATAAGACTCAAGTAGCGTGAGAATTATGAAATTTACAGCGAAGATTATCTGCTAAACGACCACGGCTACGGCATGTAGAATAAAATCCCAAATGAAAATAAATACCTTTATTGATTTTGTATTTTATAGATTATTTGAAACATTAAATTTTAGTAGCACCGTTATATTAAACCGAAAATAGTTGGAAGTAATTGGAAGAAAAGACTAGAAATGAGTTGGAGGGTGACTCGAACTTTAGGCCTTTTTTTACATGGGGAAATGCCCACGCATACACGCCTCGCGGGGGCAAGGACGGGTTATGTCGGACTCGCACCGATTAAAACCCCATGGTGTTCCACCTTCGCCGCATATTGGCAGGGCCACGGGAACGTTTTCGCACACATCCGCGGCCCCACCAGTACCGGCCGCCCCCTAGCAGCCCCTTCTCGGGGCAGGACCACTCCTCCCCATTCTCCTTCTCAGGTAAGGCGCACCAGGAACAAATGGCACGCCTCCCTCCACGGCCTCCAACTCCACCTGCGTATCGGACCCCCGCGAGTCCGATACACGGAGGCCATGGGGCCAGGAAATATATTACAGACTTACACATATCAAATAAACAGAAGAAAGATTTAATGCACTGTATATGCGTAATATACAGAATTTAATCGTAATATACAATAAATTATTTATTACTAAGCAGTGTCAAAAAAAAAAAAACAAATTAAATATGAAAAGGGAAGAACAAATGGTGATAACAATAGAAAATTAATGATCTTATTCATAGTAGGATTACTAACCGAAGGAATTCATTCTGCAATACATTTTAACGAAATTATGTTATCTAATTTATACACATAAACAATAGAAATCAATATTTTTATGATTTATCCGATATAATATAAAAATATATAAGGTTGAAATTACTGTGGTTTCGCTATAAGATATGTATTCACTATTGTTTGTATTGTATTCTCCGCAATTTGTTCAATCAGAGTTCATGATTCCCTTGTGAGAATTCTGCGTTTCACCAAAGGCGTGTTATTGTTTACCCTATTTCTTACACTGAATCGGAAGGATTTTCTTTATTTTATTTTTGTGTTTGTTCAAGGTAAAATTATTAAATCATGTTAAATGTGACGAATATATTGATTTTAATTAATATGTGATAAAGTAAAAGAAAAGATTTACGCTTAGGTAAATGTTATTTTTCTTCTTTTTAGTTAATCATTTTTTATAGGATGTTTGTCAGGCAACAAGCACACAGTCCACCTGATGGTAAGTGGTTGCTTTGGCCCATAGACATCTACATCTATCCTCGTTTGCGAATCTAAATGCAGATGCGTTGTCACCCCTGTGGACTAAGATGGAATGCCTCTTTTCCAGTAAAAAGGGTCTCCAGTTCTCTACGCTCACCATACGAAACACAATAGTTTTAAGCTGCTATTTTACGCTGGTATTCTGTGAGAGCGTGGTCTTTCCCCGGTCGAGCCGACCCCTTCGTGCTACAACTATACTACTAATGCAGAATGGCTCTACCACGTATATAATTTTTCCTGATTTCCTTTTTTTTAAGATATTGAAACTGTTTCATAATTTACAATAATGAAACCAAAAACCAGTAAGATAAATATTGATAATACGGCCACTGGTTTTTTGTGTAAGTAAAAAAGAGAAAATTTAGGGTCTTTATTGCCATGTGCTTAATTATTGATGCAGTTGTTTTAGATGTCTCTTGAAGGAATGAATATTCACTAGAGTTGAGAGAAAATTTAGAAATTGATGTGTTGTGAAAATGTTATAATTTTAATAGAGGTGCTGATGGCGTTTAAAACTTCTTGCTCATAAACATTTCTGTTTATTTTATATCGATATGTCGAGAAAATACTATTGGTCCGAGAGCTCATGACGCATTTTTCATGAAGTGTTTGATGCATCATGAAACTTTGTTTAAAGGTATCAGTCGACTCAATAAGCAGGTATATGACTGTCTGCCTGGCCTACCGGGGTACACCTGGTACTGCGCATACAGGTAAGTCGCAAAAAAATTGCCCAAAAAAAAAGTGTTTGATTCAAATAATAATAATGACTATCCGTCAGCTAAGTTGATAGAGAATTAAGAAAAAAAAATGGCAGACACTTCTGAAGGGGTTTACATAGGGGCAGACTACCCCAAAATTGTATTTTCAAAAATTCCAAAAAAAGTGTTTGATTCAAATAATAATAATGACTATCCGTTAGCTAAGTTGATAGAGAATTAAGAAAAAAAATGGCAGACACTTCTGAAGGGGTTTACATAGGGGCAGACTACCCCAAATTTGTATTTTCAAAAGTTCCACAAAAAGTGTTTGATTCAAATAATAATAATGACTATCCGTCAGCTAAGTTGATAGAGAATTAAGAAAAAAATGGCAGACACTTCTGAAGGGGTTTACATAGGGGCAGACTACCCCAAAGTTGTATTTTCAAAAATTCCAAAAAAAGTGTTTGATTCAAATAATAATAATGACTATCCGTTAGCTAAGTTGATAGAGAATTAAGAAAAAAAATGGCAGACACTTCTGAAGGGGTTTACATAGGGGCAGACTACCCCAAAGTTGTATTTTCAAAAATTCCAAAAAAAGTGTTTGATTCAAATAATAATAATGACTATCCGTCAGCTAAGTTGATAGAGAATTAAGAAAAAAAAATGGCAGACACTTCTGAAGGGGTTTACATAGGGGCAGACTACCCCAAAGTTGTATTTTGAAAAATTCCAAAAAAAAGTGTTTGATTCAGTCTGCCATTTTTACAGCGTGTTTATTATGTACATATAATAAAAAAATATCACAAAAGGGCAGAAAGTTTCTCCGGGGGTTAATAGTTAAAAAAATCTTGCGAGGAAAGCAGACAAATGTGCCACGGGTTGTAAAGAGTGCGACAGAGAGCGACGGTCGCCGATATGTCTTTAGTCATTCTTAGCGCTCCCATTGCGGATCACATGATCTTGTACAGTTGTTAGAACTAACATGTAATATAATGCATAAGCATGTTATTACACATAATATGACTATAATATAATTTTTTATAAATTATATATTTTATTAGATGAATATTTCAAGAAGTAGATAAAAGTGAAGTTTACTCAAATGTACAACAATAATTACAGCTAATGGAGATTTTTTATTAGGTAGTTACAATGAAAAAAATTCTGACAAAATTAAAGAAAAAAATATATCTATAATAAATATATAAATAAATACATATATTTTGTTAGTTTTTGCTTCAACTGTCACTGAAATTGACTCTTCAGCATCGGTTGATTCGTCACTTTCAAACAAGTCTTCACTTTGACGAGAAATCAATTCATCATTTGTAAAAAAAATAATCATTAGTAAATGACAATCAATAAAATAAAATAAATTTATTTCAAAATACTGACCAGTTCTGTTGGAAGTGTTATTTTCCGAAGTTTTGATAGCATCTAATACGGTTTCAGGTACGCAATCACCTTCGAACCACTTAAATTCATACGTTTCATTTTTTAATATCCATCCATTACCAGCTGGTACCAAATTAGTTGGTTTAACCAAGTGAGCATTGCGCCAAACACTAGTGATGTATTTCGTACGCAAAAGATGCTGGTGTAATTCTGACTTACACGGCGGTAAATTTGAGGCATCATATCTTTGAATAGATTTTTGGAATGGTTCATTCGTATTTTTCGATTTATAAGTAGAGCAAAACTTTTGAAACCGAGCATTATTAACATCCGTACAGTTTTTATAACCATAAAGCTCACAGATAAATTTTTCAAGTATTGTAAATGTTTCATATTGGAGTCCAGGTACATCGTCATTTGCGAGGTTCGTCAGTGCCTTTTGATAACACGCATTGTTTTTAATAATTTAAAATGGTCTTTTTTACCCTTTTTAAAGAATGCAGGATTATAGTCGCATCCTGTCACAGCGTGAAATCCTGGCAGACTTGTACAAAGAGTTGTCCCTAATTCAATATATAATTGAGTAATATTAATGACTCGTTTCTTGTTTGCAGCTCCATATTCCATATAAATATTTATGTTATCACTTTTTAAATGGTACATATTTCCTAACATTATAATTAATACATCTATATCACATGATTTGATAAGTACATTAGCAGAAGAATCCGATTCCAATTGACAAACATGATAAATTATTTTACTATCCGCTTCTTCATGGCATCCACATGATAAATCATCGTTAACTGTCTGGACCACAGCATTATCCTCGACTTTGTACGAATAGCAAAAATTGTAATTTAAATTAATTATTGTATCACCAAGGAAAGGCACCATTTCAGAGTCACACCAATTTTCTACTAAAAAAGTAACAAAAGCCTGTTTAAATTTTATGTTTTTCAGCTCTTTATTTAAATCCGTTGGTCGAACTTTCATAGATCCGTTGATATTAAAGTCCATGAGATTTTGTTCATTTCGCAATTTTCGTTCATAATCTTTAATAGAGGGAGAGAAATATTGGTCGAAGATTATGTCGACTAGAGGAGCTTTCGTGGCTGTCAAACTTTTTATTATTTTCTTCGAAATGTTGCCAAAAGTTGATGGTACATCATGCATAGTATGTAGAAGGTAAAAACCATCAACGATAACCACATCGAAATTCATCGGAATATTTCCCGGATTATGTTGTTTCTTGAAGACTTCAACAATTGCTGATTTTTGAGTTTTACAAATTGTACCATTAAAATGACATAAAGACATCGGAATTGGCGTAATTAGATAACGTAACACCTTTTTTAAATCTACAGCGTGATCCATGGATAAGCCCAACATTCGTCCAAATAAATCTCGTTGCATACTGACCTCATGAACTTTACCACTACTTTTTATCTTACTTTTAGCCACTTCTGATGAAAAGTTAAGAATTTTTGTCCTTTTGATTGGTGCCTCAAACCTTTCAGTTGACTCGGAACATTCGCAAATGAATGTCTCACGCATTTTATAACCTATATTATCAACATTCAATAAGAACTGCGCCACTTCATTTGAAGCCGCTTTTCCATTGGATATGTTGAACAATTTATTGTTGTCATTGCTGTTGTGACGCCTCATAATTATTATTAATAAATAATAATTAAATTCAATGTAAAGGCATTTAAAAATGTCTTAGAAATTATATTTTAAACAATTAAAATGTTTAAAATTAAGTATAAAGTTCAAATATGTTCATTGGGAATATTGAATATTATAGTATAGTTAACGCATAAATTGTCTCTAAAAAATCTCTAAATTTATTAAAATCTTGTTTAAGATATTCAAAATATATTAAATTATATAAATACAAGTCGATTATATTACAATAATAAGGATAAATAACATTTGTAATATAATAGACAAAATGGATAAAAATTTTTTAAGTTGAAGAAGGTGTTCTTGTATTAGTCGGAAAATTTCTAAGTTGATGAAAGTGTTCTTGTAATGGTCTCCATAATAAGGGGCGTTGCCGGAGACACATACCCAAGGTTATACATATATATGGGGTGGTCGGCTGACCGACTGCTAGTACTAATGTTGCACAATGACTAGTCCTATATTAGGGACTTATGATAGTAAGGTCTAACGAACCAAAGCATTAATATAGAAGGTCTTTATGATGCATAAGCATTATGATAGCAGAGTTATGACTTGAAGTTCCATATGAATAAGACATACAATAGTATGGTCTATGAAATAAAGCAAATATGTTGAAGGTCTCAAATATGTAAAAGCATTATATTGAAAGAATTGGGACTTGAAAAGGATTATTATAGTGGCGTGTAGATTGTTTCACAGCATCCGAGACCGAGGTAAACTTGGACTCGCTAACCGATGTGTCCTTGACATATCATCTTAGTGCCGGTGGTAAGCGGGTTTGTTGTAGCAATACGACT
Source organism: Parnassius glacialis (assembly GCA_033319125.1). Classification (NCBI taxonomy): domain Eukaryota; kingdom Metazoa; phylum Arthropoda; class Insecta; order Lepidoptera; family Papilionidae; genus Parnassius; species Parnassius glacialis. Next base: position 42,676,139 of record JAVANC010000005.1, read on the forward strand.
TGCCCGTGGACATCGCACAACCCTACCGTTTGTGGACGGCGTCTTAGCGCATAGCGTTATGATACGTCGGCTATCTTTCGGGTTGGGGTGAGTGTGTTTGGTAGTACTTTTAAGTGCAACAAGCATACTCAACTTCATGTCTTAGTGCAATAGCGCTATGATACGTGGAGTTTTGGCTACTGACGTCTTAGTACCGTGCTACTATGATACGTTGGTGGTATTTTTAGTTAACAACATTATCAATTTTGTTACCAAAGTCGATAGGGATCATGTGGGTGTGTTGTGAGGGGGCGCCATCCGTATGATAGTTGCATTGATGCTTATTGCTACTTGCAGTATTGCATCTTGTGATGGATCTGCGGATGTGCTGCACCTGATTCGACGCATCTTGTGGTTCTGGTCGATGGAGGTATGCAGGTGGTGATGTCTACTGGGACTGTATGGGGGGCCTTGGGATGGTGTAAGCCCGACGATAGTCGTATCGATGCTTGTTGCGTTCTACAGCATTGCATCTCTGCGATGGTTGTTTGGCGGGTCGCTATTCTCAATGGCGCTCCTTGCGTCGTGGTTTGACTCATAACCTAAGTAGCTTTGCCCAAGTCGGGTCCCTTCATAGCGGGGCTGCAGACTGTCTGCCCTCCATGATGTTTTATATAACAACATATTAATATATCTCTACAAAGTTCCCACCTTTGAAAGATTGAAGGCAACTTGTTGGTGGGTGAGACAAACATGATCGAAAAATGCATATACTCAACGTCAGTGACACAAACCCTTTCTGATGGCGAATTATTACTAATATCTTATAACTGCCTATTGGCTATATCTGCCATTGTATTGGTTGGTGGAGCATTTGTGTCGACCTCATGCGGGTGGTAGCTGGAGGGAGAATCTGAGGAGGCTCTCAAGGCTGCGGCCGAAAGCCGCGCAACGTGGGACCCCATTCCCTTGAGGTGAGCGGTAGACTCCTGACACGCTCTGCGGCCAATTGGCCGTGCTGACCATGCAATTGGTGGTGATGCCTTATACTTACATCACGTCTGCAGGAACGGCGGTCTGGCAGGTGGTGGCGCTCACGGACGGCTTTTTATGGCCAGTGTGCCTATTGTTGCCTAACCCGTGTGACGTACATTCACTGTGGCTGGATTTGATCGTATTCTGTATGGCGTTTACACGCATTGACATGCGCGACTTCGGTCGATGTTTGTGCTTACGCACTATCAAGGGGCCAAGTCCTCTTTTACTGGTTCGCCAGTTATTTTGCTGTGGACTACGGTCCAGTTCCCAAATTTGCGTACCCTTCGGGGGGAGCGCATTAAAATGGTTGGCGCTCACCGTGCGCGGCGTGTGCGGAGCCGTGTACCTCCTCCACATTTTTTTTAATGTGGAAGAGCGAAGCCCTTGTATCTGGTATTTTGGTATAAATATTGTGAGCCTTTTCCAAGCGGGAAGGGATTAATTAATAAGGAATTGACTGTTGTGAACCTGATACATGTGGAATAAGGACAATTTATTGTTCTTAACTTTTATTTGAGCTCTGTCTTCGTGAACGGGGTTCTTTAGCTTATAAGACACTACCAACAGCTTTCGATTGCTCTCGCAAATATTCATTCTTCCAAGATACACCTAAAAGAACTAAGTTACTATACAAACACAACGTAAATAAGGGTCCTAACTAAGACGATCACGCCATAAATTTATTATACGGCCTATATTTGAACCTTTAGAAAGATCAATGTATGATTAATATACTGGTCACGTAAGTTAGATATACTTGTATAACTTATAGAAATAGATTCTAAGGAAATAAAGGTATAAATATATATAGAAAGAGTGAAGAGATGAGAAAGGGGGGGGGGGGGGGGTCGTTACAATTTGGTGCCGTGACCAGGATAGAGGTTAAATTTTAAATAGGGGGCCGATAATATAAAATTATGAGGTAGGCTATATGCCTACAATTTGTTGTCCGTGAAATGGAGAGGTGTCTTGGAGAGTGTTGTTTGCTGGGGGTGGTTGAGAGTCTGGGGGTGGGGTTTAAATATTAAAATTGAGTATTAATATAGAAGGTGTATGCATAGTTGAGCAAGATAATATTTTAAAGTGAAATAAGTGGAAAGACTCAATTAAACTAAGTGAAGGACACAAAAAGTGTAAAAAAAAAATAAAAAAAATATAAAAAATGGCTAAAAACAAGAAAAATTCAAACTCAATTAAGGCTAAGCCTAAAAATGAAATGAAAATGCTTCAGAAATTGATTAAGAATGCAGTGAAAACCTTTGAGGTTAAAATAAGGGATCTAGAGGAAAAATTTATTAACCAAACGAAAGATCACCAATTTAAAATAAATCAAGGAGAGGTGTCCGGGGCGAGCACCTCTTATGTAAATGATCCTAGACAAAATATTGTATATAATGTACATAATGTCACAATAGAAAAGCCGAAATTTGGAAATGGAAATACTCATCCAGTAACATTTTTGGAAGATCTCACCAATTATTTAAAGAAAGTTCCATCTAATGGTCTCGAAATATCAATAGCACAAGAGTGCTTAGTAGGTGAAGCCAAGTATTGGGCTCGCATTAATAATGTGCGTTGGACAACTTTTGATGATTTTAAAGCTGACTTTCTAAGAGTATTTTGGGGTGAAGAAGAACAAAATAAAGTGAAGAGTTTCCTTGTGCAAAATAAATGGAATAGAAATACACACCACACCATGGTTAGTTATTTTCTTTATGTTATTGAAAAGGCACAAACATTATCATATCCGATACCTGAAAAACAATTAGTAACTGATGTCATCAGACATTATCCTAAAACTGTGCAACAATTATGGAGAATAGCTAAAATTGAGACAATAATAGACACGACAGATTTCTTAAGAAACTTGGATGACATCGATAAACAAGATGAAGGTCGTGAAACTTACAATAATGAGAAAAAGAGAAAATTTAATAATAATACGGAGCAAAAATATAAAGAAATACAACAATCATACAAAACATGGCGTAAACCCGAAGAGGGAAAAAAGAAGGTTAATGAAGTACATGAAATACAGTTCACCAATGACCAATCTGATGTTACGGCCCCTGAGCCAAATTTAGAGTCGTAGAGGTCGAACTAGTTCCCGATTCGATTCTTTACAATGTAAAAGGGAACAAAGCATTAAATATGTTATTAAAGCTGGGTTGGCGACCTGGTCAAACACTGGGTAAAAATAATAGAGGGTTGCGAAAACCTATCGCTTTAAAAGCAAATTTTAACAGAGAAGGCCTTGGTTATAATGACAATGTAAATAGTATATTAAACACTTTAAAAGCCAGGTCGGACTTGCTCTTAATGGAGTTATTCGTGCAAACCGTCTTCGAGGAAGACGAAGATAAATACCAAAGGGAATTAATAGGGAATATGAGATCTGAAATTAAAGTTTCAATATTTGATAAAGAAATAGACGCGCTTCTCGACACTGGGAGTGATGTTATGTGATGCATTTCAGAAAGTTTATATTTACAAATTAAAGATAATAATCGTAAAATATCAATAATGCCAGTTAAAGCAATGCAAATAAAAGGTGCTGTTGGGCAGCGCAGCACAAAAATACAACAGATGATCATATTGCCTATAAAGATAGATGAGGTAATCTTTGAAACACAAACTTTAATTGTAGGTAATTTAATAAGACCTTTAATATTAGGCTTTGACTGGCTCAAGAGAAATAAAATATTGATTGATTTGAGAAATGCTACTGTTGGAATAGAATTTAAAGTGAAAACCAAAGACTACTTCATACCCTTCAAATATAATAATAAATCTGTATTACATAATAACTGCATCGAACAATGTACCGATGATCCGTAAACAAATATAAAAATAGGATCTACATTGGAGGTATCTGAAAAGGCAAAACTTAGTAAGGTTTTGGAAAAGCATAAGAATATGTTTTCGAGCAAATCGGGAAGAGCCAATTGCTATGAGCATAAAATTAAAATGATCGATGATGAACCTATAGTTACTAGGTCCTATCCTATTCCATATGCATATAGAGCGAAAATGGAAGAAAAGTTAAATGAAATGGAACAAGCTGGTATCATCACAAGGACATCAACGCCTTACAGTAGTCCATTGACATTCACTCTTAAAAAAGATGGCTCAATTAGAGTTCTACTAGATGCCAGAAGTATAAATAAGAAAATGGTTGCAGAAACAGAGAAACCACCTATACAATTAGATGTTTTGAATTCATTCCACGGAGCGAATTATATTACTACCATTGACTTAAATAATGCATATTTTCAAATTCCGATAAATAAAGATGGTAGAAAATATACTGGATTCACATTCAATGGAAAGCCATATGTATATAATGTTCTGCCGCAAGGATTAAAAACATCAGTAGGAAGCTTTAGCAGAGCCATGAATTTAATATTAGGACCAGAAGTCCAAGAATTTTGTGTGAATTATTTAGATGATCTAGCTATTATTACAACAGGAACGTTAGATAAACATTTGGAGCACATTGATATTGTTTAAAGCAAATTGAACAAAGCTGGCTTAACGTGCAACTTGCAGAAATGTGAATTTATTTGTAAAGAAATTAAAATGCTTGGTTTTATAATTTCAACAGAAGGCATAAAGACAGATCCCGATAAGATTCGGGCGATCCAAGAGTTCCCAGCACCTAAAAAGATTAAACAATTAAGGGCCTTTTTAGGTCTATGCAATTTTTATAGAAGGTTTATACCAAATTATAGCGAGAACATAATAACGCTCTGTGAATTACTTAAAAAGGGACGTAAGTTCCAATGGAGCGGTAAAGAACAGAAGGCATTTGATTTTATAAAACAACAATTTATTAATACAATACAATTGCATCATCCTGACTTTAATAAGCCGTATTATTTACAAACAGATTGTTCCGGTGTGGGTATGGCCGGAGTACTATATCAGATAGATGATAATAATGAAATGCGAATTTTAGGCTATCATAGTAAAGCCTTAAAAGGCCCCGAATTAAATTGGTCTGTTACTGAACAAGAGTTTTTGCTGTAAAAAGCTGCCTAAAGAAATTTGAGACATATTTGAGAGGCAGTAAAGTAATAATACTAACTGATCATAAAGCATTATTGTTTATTAATAATATGAAGTTATTCAATGGTAGAGTAACCCGATGGATTTTGTATATAGAACAATTTAATTA
>JAVANC010000005.1:42681432-42745523 GCA_033319125.1 Parnassius glacialis
GCTCAGATGGGAAATCGGTCTGTAGTTCTTCAAGAGAGTGTTGTCAGCTTTCTTGAAGAACAAGACCACCGCACTTTTTCTCTCGCCTTCGGTGTAATGCCACCATGGAAGACGGAAAATAAAGAGCTTCTGAAGGACTTTAAGTACCGGTTTTCCACACGCTTTCAAAAGCTTCGCTGTAATTGCATCCTCGCCTGGGGCCTTGTCGTTTTTTAAGATTCATTCTAATAAGAGCCATTCTAATCTCGCTCAGACTGACTGACAGACTGAGTATGTTAATATCGTTCATGAAATTTATTTAACTCTTGAGTAAAACTACTTTTACGGATTTTATGGCGTTTAATTTACCTATTTTTCTTATTTTCAATCTTGAAACGAGCTTCTATTGGTACATTCTTCAAGCCGCCGAAAAAGATTTTTCAGTTCTTACATCCATCAAGTGCAATATTCCTCTACAATGGCAAAAGAAACGATCTATAAAAACCACTTAAAAGAACACATAGCTGACGTGAAGCACCAACGTTTCGGGAAGTCTGCAGTTTGCGATCATATCCTAGACGGCCCCGCCATTATATTAGATTGATAAACCACAAATTCTCGCGAAACTACATCGATTCCTGACAAGGATAATACGTGACGCTATTGAAATAAAAAAAACATCCTAATTTCAATAAAGAGGGAGGCTGGGTACTACCACCTGCTTGGGATCCTGTTATTAATAAAATTAAAAATAAACCCAAGCATACCACTGCAAGACTTCAAGACACATTAAGTTCATTCTGCGTAGATTGGACCAAAATTAATAATTAAAAAAGCTGAAGGTACTCAGGGTTTACTTTGACATAAGGACGTCAATCACCTCAGTTTCCCGTGACCATGGCTGCTGGAAAGCACTGAAAAAGTCGGGAATTAATAAAAATAAGAAAAAAATAAGTAAATTAAACGCGATAAAATCCGTAAAAGTAGTTTTATTCAATGTGTAGTGTTCGCGTAAATATAAGAAATCATTGTTTAACTTTTAATCAAAAATTAATCAATTAATATTGTCTGAATAAATAAATTAACGTAAGTTCATTGTTTTGTAAGTCACTACTAGGCCGGGAAATAAAATACAGGCATTTCAATTCAATGATCAAGTGAGCAGAATGCTTAGAATACATAGGTTTTGTGGAAGGTCAAGTTAAATTGCGGTTATTACTAAAGCAAATGTAACCTACTTGTAATTCATACGATATGTTTTTATTACATTTCGTTAAATAAAATTGTTTCAAATATATTTGTAAAAATAAATGTATCTTACGTAGAAGTGTACGACGTTTGGTCAAGTGGAATTAACTTAACATTTTGTAGTAGTAACAAGGAACACTTAAACACACTATAGTTTTGTATATCTAATGCCCTCTAGGTCAGATTTTAATCACGGCAGCCAATCTCAACGAGGACTAGCTATCAGTGCAGGATAAGACTATAATACACAAGTGTGTAAGCAAGAACAGGTGCACTCCCTGTTCTCTCATGACTGAAGAGAGATAGGGAACAGGATCAACGGCTTTGCGTGCTTTCAGATGTATCGTGGCGAAACACCGCCAACTTCCTGACTCCGGGCTGCTACTGAGAATTTCTAACAGAAAAACACAACGACTGATTTATTTCCCATCCGGGTCAAACCCACACCATCAGCATTCGAGCTTATGACTAACAAAGCTATCAATTTTGTAAAATAAAATATTAAGATAAAAGGGAGAATATCATAGTATGAATGTAACTTTCAAACAATTTATAAATTAATATCCTCTAAATGTTTACCTCACTTACGGACTGACTAATGGAACCGATCCATCTAAATTAGTGCTGTATGTCGGCCCCGCACTTACCAACCCGTTGACAGTCAGCGTGGTGTGCACAGAAAAATCTTATATTTATGCTTGAACGATGGCACATTGAGGAGAATTGGCGAGACGCTAGTTCACCTTCCTTCGGGAACACGTACATTTTGCTCCCTCGACAAGGCTGTCCAAGGGAACTTCTGTCAACCATCTCTTCAATCTCTGCACAGAGAGGACGACTCACCATTTCGCAAAGGAGAAATTCGATCTGTTAGGCTATCTCTTTGCTTCCCTACTCGACTCTAGATGACGTGTGGAACATACCGCCGACCATCCTGGGGTGTGAGTTCTCCATGCCGGATGTGCGGTTTACACAGCGCTCGGTTCGCAAAGCACTCTTCTTCCTGCACGTCAACAAGTTGAGTGGGCCTGATGGAGTCCCTCCTATTGTGCTGAAGACGAGTGCGCCGGAGTTGGCACCGGTTTAAATGCGTATTTTCCGGTACTCCTACTCCTAATGCTCAATTACGAATTCACGGAAGACAGCTTTGGTCCACCCGATCCTAAAAAAGGCGACCGCTCAGACCCGTTCAACTACAGGCCTATCGCTTTCACCTCCTTGTTCTCCAAATAATGGAGTCTATTATAAACGAGATTGTTATAAACTAATTTGCTTAATTCCGCGTAAAGAAGGAAAATGATGTGTCCTGCCCAGTTTTAAGGGGACCTTCCACCCTCCCTCAATCGCGCGCACTATACTCGTCACCGTTACTCCCAGCACTACCACCCTCAACACCACCACACTAGGCACGACACACCACTCTTGAAAATACGACACGTTTCTTCGCCTTTACACGAGACATCCTCAGGTGAAGTAGACTCTGCGGAGGCTGGCCGCTAAGTGAGCGGCGAGCCGAAACTACTGCTATTTATACTACTAACTACTAGCGGTATATCAATTATCTATTATAAACTGCCAGCTTATGGGGTACCTTGAAAATCACCAGCTGATCAGAGACCGCCAATACGGTTTTCGTCGGGATCGATCAGCTGGTGATCTTCTGGTCTAACTGACTCATAGATGGGCGGAGACAGTAGAGTCCAAGGGGGAGGCATTGGCCGTTAGCTTGGACATAGCGAAGAACTTCGATCCGGTCTAGCACAAAGCGCTTTTTTCAAAGCTCCTTCCTATGGGTTCCCGAGAAATTGGATCACCAGGTTCCTTGTTGATCGGAGCATCAAGGTCTTAGTAGACGATACATGCTCTGATTACAAAACTCAGTTTCAAGGCACGGCTGCCTCAGCTAGCATCGGATTTCTTGGCGTCGACATATCGAATAGTGTGCAGTTTCGTGGTCACTTGAAAGGGAAGGCCAAATTGGCCTCTAAAAAGCTTGGCGTGCTCAGCAGAGCGAGACAATATTTTATACTGGCATCTCACTTACAACTTTACAAGCGCAAGTTCGAATATTGTTCTTATTTCTGTGCCTGGGAACCCCAGTGCCAGCTCCCTCTACTTGCCGCATCCAGCGCAGTGCGACCAAAATCGTCGACAACCGAATTCTTTCTGATCGGCTCGTTACACTGCGCTGCGTAAGGATTTTGCATCCCTTTGCATTTTTTATCGAATCTACCACGGGCAGTGTTCTAAGAAAATGTTCGGATTAATTCCAGCCGCCAAATTTAACGAACGCACATCGCGTCAAAATTCACAATACTATCCTCATCATCTGGATGCTTGGCGGTCCACGACTCTGCGTTTTACTAGGTATTTTCTACCTCATACAACTTCTCTGTGGAATTTTTTACCACCGGCGATTTTTCCGGAAAGATTCGACTTAGGGACCGTCAAGAAAAGAGCTTACACCTTTCTAAAAGGCCGGCAACGCATCTGCAATCCCTCTGGTTTGCGGTTTTTCATGGCAATGGTAGCCACTTACCAGCAGGTGAACTGTATGCTCGTTTGCCCCCTCTTATATAATAAAAACAATCCCACCTGGCGGTAAGTGGGGATGTGGCAGAAGATGTTGAAGCGTACTGACTTAACAAAAGCTTATTCTTTCGTGCCTTTAAGACACCTACACTGTAATTGGATGGAATTACAGGTACTGCCAACTTATTCTACTCCTTTGCTTTATGCTATACGTTGAACGACGCAGCAAACCGTTTGGTTTGATTGCGTAGTAAGTCAACAACGAAAAGGTGAAAGCTAGCCGAACGTCTGGTCGTCCGATGGTGGAAAGGAGAGGGATCCGTTAAATATGCAATTCCTGCGCACACTCTCCGAAATGTATCCTGTAGAAAACCGAAAGGCTGGCTACTTTGCGCCTGTATTCGAGGCTGGTTATATTGGTTTTAACAAATTCGGATCACCAATAAGCCTCTTAGCACGCCTTTCTATTGAATCCAAAGCTGCTAGGAGGCGTTTTGCAGCTCCAGCCCATATATGTCAGCAGTACCCATGCTCGACCAGACTTGCGCTTTATATAAAGTAAGCAGCTGTTCCGGTGTGAAGTATCGTCGCACCTTTGCAAGGACTTCTAGCTTCCTTGCAGCTGCTTTGGCCTTGAACTCAATGGACCGCCCGAAGTTCATATTGGAGGATACCTTAACTCTCAACAACTGAAGGTTGTTGGTGTATTCCAGTGATACATTTCGGAAAGAATGAGCCAAGGTGAGTTAGCTCCTTTTTGCAGTGAAGAGACACGCTTGTGTTTTGGAGGAGTTGAATTTCACAACATTGTCATCGCCCCATTGGAGACTTCCTGTAGTGTGAGAATCACACGCTCTACTATATCTTCTATTTCGGACTGGATTTGATCCCGGCTGGTCCTAGGACTTGATTGGTATTCCTCCACAACTGTGCTATCGTCTACATATCCATAGATATCGGGCCGATCGTTTATATGCAGTAGGAAGAAGGAACACCGGCATTAGTCACAACAGAATCGGATGAGCAGCCATCAACGACAACCCAAAGAGACCGTTAATTGCCACATGAGTTAAAAATATATTATAATACGTTTGAATAAAATGTTGCTGTAAACTAAAAATAAACTTTTTTTATTGAACGAAGTTGTGAAAATAAGTGTTAACTTAACTTTAGTCGTGATTAGTTTAGCAATGATTACATTATCATCCATATCATTATGCAAACAGTCAATATGCTTCTTAGGTATTTAAGAAATACAAAATATTCGCTTTAACGCCTCAATGACGACATTGTCATTAATCGGAGCTCTCGCGCCATTTTCGTGTTTTACCTTTGTGAGATAACAAAGGTAAAACACGAAAATGGCGCGAGTGGCTGTAAAATCTTTCTGGAATTTCTATAAGCCATCTATTACGACACCCATTCGACATTAAGCGTAGATGAATTGTCTTAAGCCGCAAATACACGGCATTAAAGTGAACGTTATCGCGTTTCACATGTATATTGTATATGCCGCTGGAGAAAATTACTGCGTATAACATGTGAGACTGATTAAATGTTTTAAATTTGTAGCAATAATTTACCAATCCGACTGAGTAATTTCATTGCTTAAATAAAATATAAATATAACTTTCTTGTATAAATTGTTTAATTTGTTTTAACGTTAAATGTTTACATTACATATATTTTTGAGAAAAATGTTAAATACCTATCATACAACAAAGCACAAGTTTTTACACAAACACATATATACATACACACCTTTATCCCACAATCACAACTACCAACTTTTTTATCACACACACACCCCACGCTCACTTTCAAAACATTTTAGTATACAAACAAAGCATACAATTACTTTCATACTTTCCCGTCACCAATAATCTTTATAACACAAGTGCTCACCTATACTACACTGACTACAAATATACAACACTCTATAAATCAGTTACTTCTACACTATACTATTATATACAACTTTACATTGGACAACTTGGTTTTACATACCTATACTTCACACGATCTAACCTACTACTATTCAAAATGGTAGAGCCACGCGGCAGCTTTTGCTGTCGCACGGATGGGCCGGCTCGAACCGGGGTGGTACCACGACCTCACAGAATACCAGCGTGAAATAGAGGTTTACCTCTGCGTTTCGCTTGGTGAGTGCAGGTGGCCGGAGGCCCTTTTTCTGGAAATGAGGCATTCCATCTTAGTCCTCACGGGTGACAACGCATCTGCATTTTGATTCGCAAACGAGGATAGATGTAGATGTCTATGGGCCGCAGCAGCAACTTACCATCAGGTGGACTGTGTGCTCGTTTGTCACCCTTATCCTATAAAAAAAAAACCATAGCTCCAACCCTAAGAGTTTTAAGTTTATTTTTAATGGAAAGTTTTAACACGCTCAAAGAAATTGATCAAATTAAACTCTCAGAATCACTCAAGTGTAACATACAGGACCTAAAAATAAAGACTATAAGTTCTACATATAATTTAACTATTTTAACACAAAACATTAGAATTATAATACAAAAATTTTGATGATTTGCAGCTCACTCTGGCGCAACTAAAATTTGAAATAGATATTTTAATTCTTACAGAATGTTGGCTACACCCTTACAAAAACATACCGCAATTACAGAATTACACATCCTTTCAAACAAAAAATCATAATAACCGAAGTAACAGGTTAGTAGCATACACCAAAAATAAACTATTAGTAAAATTTAAAGAACTAAACCTTAAAATGCCACCGGAATAGAATTACTTATCTCGAATTATAATATACTGGGTATTTACCGTTCCCCATCGTTTTTAAATGCAGGAAATTTCGTCACATCTCTCAGTAATCACCTTGAAAATATAAGCCCTAATAAAAATGTTTTGATTTTAGGTGACATTAACATTGATTTAATTACTACACCAATTGAAACAAATCAAGAAAAATCTAATAGATTAAATTATTTAAATATGATATCATTGCATGACTTTTCTCATCTCATAATTTACCTACGAGGGGGGATGGCTGTCTTGACCACGTTTTATTGAGACGACAAAAAATACAACACAACTTTCACTGTGGTATTAAACTCAATTATAACTGACCATTGCCCTATTCTTTTAGCAATTGCAAATCAGTATCAACAAACAAGTCAACAAACAAAAGAAACATCTATGTTTCCTTCTTTAATGTTTTTAAAGACCCTGATACTTACGCCTTTACCCTAATAGAAATGCTCAGGTCAGCTATCCTATCTAACACTAAAAACGTAATCGTCTCGAACAGCAAAAGAACCACAAAACCTTGGTAAACCACAGGTGCTTTGCGGGGTAATAGACTAAGGAACACTATTTACCTAAAACTTAAATCGAACCCGAAAAATCAAATTTTAATTATAATATATAGACGTTATCGTACTTTCTGTGGAAACCTTATAAAAAAACTAAAAATAAAATATAATAAAGAAAAAATTAAAGCATCGGTACAAAACCGTCGAGCTCTTTGGTCAACCATTAACGATATCACTCACTATAAGCCACCGAAGAGCCCAAATGATGACCTACTTAATATAAAATCTTGTCCACAAACCTCAATCAACTATGTAAACAAATATTTTGTTAACATTGGGCAAACACTAGTAGAGAACATCTCAAAGAGCTTCATACATTCAGAAACTCATAATAATGATAACCATAATCATCTGTCCTCCTTTGTTTTACTAGACACATCTCACAGGGAAGTGGAAAATACTTTGATGTCGCTAGACTCCAGGAGTGCACCAGGTTGGGATGGAATCCCCACTTTTTTCTAAGAAAAACTAAGGATATCCTTGTCCCTTTAATTAGTGACCTCGCCAACCTGTGTTTTCGCACCGGGATCTTCCCATACCTTCTTAAGCGCTCCATGGTTACCCCTGTGTATAAGAGTGGTAACAGGGACGACGTTAACAACTATCGACCTACATCTGTGCTAAGCTCCATTTCTAAAATCATTGAAAGACTCTTGAATTCTAGACTAGTAAGCTACTTGACTAAGTATAACATTATATCTACCTCTCAATACGGTTTTAGGAAGAGAATGTCGACACAGGATGCTACCATGGATCTTACATCAGTTATAACAAAAGAAGTAGACAAAGGCAACAAATGTCTAGTGGTCTTTCTTGACCTCAAGAAAGCCTTTGACACTGTCTTTGTCTCCATTCTTATACGAAGGCTGGAAAGTATTGGATACCGTGACTCTACTCTCTCTCTTCTCAGCAGCTACATTCAAAACAGAAAACAGAGTGTAAAAATCAGCAACTTTATAAGTGAAGAAGAACCTGTAACGTTTGGTGTCCCGCAGGGCAGTGTACTCGGCCCAACGCTCTTTTTGATATATATTAATAATCTCTGCAATCTTGGTGGCGTTGGGGGGAGGATACTGTCCTATGCGGATGACACTGCTATTATTTTTACCGCAAAGACCTGGGAAAAAATAAAGATGGAGGCTAAGAGGCGACTACTTAGAGTTAGTCACTGGCTTAGTGAGAATCTGCTTAGTTCTAACACCCAAAAAACAAATTATGTATGCTTCACTCCCTATATAAATTCACAGCCGTCACATAGTTTTAAAATCAAAATTCATTCCTGTGGTATCCCTTTCCCTAACACATGTAATTGCCCAACAATTCAGAAGGTCAGCTGTGTTAAATACCTCGGAATTTTTGTGGATCAGAGATTAAGTTGGTATCCACACGTAGAACTTACTATAGGGCGATTAAGGAAGCTCATGTGGGTTTTTAAATCTCTTAGACACGTGATGAGTACTGAATTATTGAACAATATATATATATATATCGCACTAGCCCAATCTGTAATAACCTACTGCATCTCGGTATGGGGAGGAGCAGCTAAATCATATTTTATCTATTATCTAGAAAGGGCGCAAAGATCTTTGATTAAAATAATGTACTGTAGGCCCTATAGGTTTTCCACCGAAACCCTATACCAAACATCCAAGCTGCTCTCCGTTAGGAAACTTTATATTTTACACATGATATTAAGATATCACAAAACCTTACCTTTTGACCATACCAAACTTATAAAAAGACGGTGCGATATCGTGGCTCCCTCATACCCTGCACGTACAGTTTTTGCCACACGGCAATATATAGTTCAAGCCCCTCATGCCTATAACAAGATCAATAAATTAATTAGGATTTACCCCATGCAAATGTTTGAGTGTAGAAAAACTCTGACCGAATGGCTCTTCGCTCTTAACTATGATGACGTGGAAGACATTTTGGTAAGAAAGAGTTGAACCTGCTATAAATAACACACATACACAACACAAATCCGTGGGTGAGACACATTCATAAACTTGCACACATACACAACCATTCACATACGTGCACATACACATAAACAAAAACATTCACTCACATACACACACAGAGACACTCACACACATGCACACGCACACGCACACACAAACACACACACACGCGCGCACACACACACGCACACACACGCACACACACGCACACACACGCACACACACGCACACACACGCGCACACACACGCACGCACGCACGCACACACACACACACACACACACACACACACACACACACACACTCACACTCACACACACACACACACACACACACACACACACACTCACACACACACACATACACACACACACTCACACACACACACACACACACACACACACACACTCACACACTCACGCACACACACACACACACACACACACACACACACACACACACACACACACACACACACACACACCGACACACACACACGCACACACGCGCACACACGCACGCACGCACGCAACTCTCATTAAAGACTAATTTGTTTAAGAATTTTTTTTACAGTGCAAACACTTTTTATAGAGCTTGTGCCGTTTTTGAGAAATTTTGTGAAATATGACAGACTGGCATATTTTATAAATATGTTATATATAAAATATAATAATAATCATATAAACTAGGGTTGACAATTTCATTCAATTAATAATATTTATTAAATCCCTTTTTTTTTCTTTACGGATTAAACGATTATTGTGATTTTTTAAATTAAATGTTCAAGAATTTAGGCATTACACCCGCTCTTAGGACCTTAATACATCATAATCCATCATTGTAAATGCTGGATATTTTCTGATGAATTTAAAATGGAACCACTATAATTTAAATATTTTTAAAATGCCTTTTACACACACAGAGGCAGGGAACAAAAATGCAGTTGTCTTGTTCTTCAAGAAAGGAGACAGAACTCCATGGGAAAATTACAGGCCAATTCCCTTTTTGCTGAAATTAAATGAAAATTAGCTGTTTTCAAGAGTCATTATGATTCGTCTCTCAAGCAGACTTAATAACTTTCAGCCTCCCGAATAAGCCGGTTTCCGAAATACTTTTAGTACCGTAGACCGGTACAGAAGACTGAAAAATATACTCTGTCAATTTGTCTTGCATATGTGGACTATAATAAAGTTCTTGATTCCGTCGCAGTTTTTAGGCGGTGATTTTGTGAATATTTTAGAAATATTATGAAGTGTGAAATATTTAAAGTAAATAGATATGTCAAAGTACAGTATCACTATTTATTAGTCAAAGGGTAATTATAATGTGTATAATATAATATATATGTAGATAGTTATCCAAGTACGTCATTATCACCATTATCATTAGAGCCCTTCACAAGTCCACTGCTGAACTTAGGCCTACCCCAAGAAATGCCAAAAAGGACGGTTCCGAGCCACCTGCATCCTGCATGTCTTACCAGGTCGTCACTCCATCCAGTGGGGGACGCCCTACACTTCGTCTGCCGGTACAAGGCTGCCATTTGAGAACCTTTCTTCTTCATCGGATGTCGGTTCTTTGAGCTATATGGCCAGCCCATTGCCACTTCAGCATACTAATTCTTTGGACTATGTCGGTTACTCTGGTTCTACTGTAGATATCCTCGTTTTTAAGTTTATCACGCAGAAAAACGCCAAGCATAGCCCTCTCCCATAGTTCGCTGAGCGGCTTTGATCTTCCTCATACGTGCAGCAGTGAAGGACCACGTCTCAGATCCATATGTCATCACTGGCAACGCGCAATTGTTTTACAGTCTCATTTTCAAGTTTCGAGGTATACCTGACGAGTATGTGTGCCGTAATTTCCCAAACGATTTTTTTTACAGGATAAGGGTGACAAACGAGCACACAGTCCACCTGATGGTAAGTGGTTGCTGCGGCCCATAGACATCTACATCTAACCTCTATTACAATTCAAAATGTAGATGCGTTGTCACCCGTGAGGACTAAGATGGAATGCCTCATTTCCAGTAAAAAGTGCCTTCGGCCACCTGCACTCACCAAGCGAAACGCAGAGGTAAACCTCTACTTCACGCTGGTATTCTGTGAGGTCGTGGTACCACCCCGGTTCGTGACGGCCCATCCGTGCGACAGCAAAAGCTGCCGCGTGACTCTACCACTGTTAACCACTGTTACGCTGCCCAGCCTAGTTGAATCCGTCAATTGAGCTCTCGGTCGAAGTTGGACCTTCCTAGTCGAAATATTTGTCTCAGGTTAACATACTCGTCAACAACTTCGAGCGTAGTGCTCCCAACAACTAACGGTATGTTTGACATGCACGTTAAACATGATTTTGTTTTGTCCATATTCATCTTAAGAGCTATCCGTTGGGAGATACTATTGAGGTCATTGAGCATAGTGCTTAGGTTTTCCAGCGATTCTGTGAGTTATGTACTCACCATTGACCTTAATACCGAATCCTTTTCAGTCCAGTAGCTTGAAAGCGTCTTCCAATGCAGCGGAGAAAAGTTTCAGGGATATTCGTGTAACGTCATTCTGTCTTACACTTCTCTGCAGTTGGATAAGTTTCGTACTCTGGTTCTGTACTCGGAGAGCCATCGTAGTTCTACTGTATAAGCACTTGAGTACTTCGATATACTGACAGTTCATTTGGCACCGTTAAAAGGACTGCAGCACCGCACAAATTAAGTGCGCGTTGCCAGTGATGACATATGGATCTGAGACGTGGTCCTTCACTGCTGCACGTATGAGGAAGATCAAAGCCGCTCAGCGAACTATGGGAGAGGGCTATGCTTGGCGTTTTTCTGCGTGATAAACCTAAAAACGAGGATATCTACAGTAGAACCAGAGTAACCGACATAGTCCAAAGAATTAGTATGCTGAAGTGGCAATGGGCTGGCCATATAGCTCAAAGAACCGACATCCGATGAAGAAGAAAGGTTCTCAAATGGCAGCCTTGTACCGGCAGACGAAGTGTAGGGCGTCCCCCACTGGATGGAGTGACGACCTGGTAAGACATGCAGGATGCAGGTGGCTCGGAACCGTCCTTTTTGGCATTTCTTGGGGTAGGCCTAAGTTCAGCAGTGGACTTGTGAAGGGCTCTAATGATAATGGTGATAATGACGTACTTGGATAACTATCTACATATATATTATATTATACACATTATAATTACCCTTTGACTAATAAATAGTGATACTGTACTTTGACATATCTATTTACTTTAAATATTTCACACTTCATAATATTTCTAAAATATTCACAAAATCACCGCCTAAAAACTGCGACGGAATCAAGAACTTTATTATAGTCCACATATGCAAGACAAATTAAGTACGGTTTGCCGGTCTACGGTACTAAAAGTATTTCGAAAACCGGCTTATTCGGGAGGCTGAAAGTTATTAAGTCTGCTTGAGAGACGAATCATAATGACTCTTGAAAACAGCTAATTTTCATTTAATTTCAGCAAAAAGGGAAGTGGCCTGTAATTTTCCCATGGAGTTCTGTCTCCTTTCTTGAAGAACAAGACAACTGCATTTACGCTCCCTGTCTCTGTGTGTGTAAAAGGCATTTTAAAAATATTTAAATTATAGTGGTTCCATTTTAAATTCATCAGAAAATATCCAGCATTTACAATGATGGATTATGATGTATTAAGGTCCTAAGAGCGGGTGTAATGCCTAAATTCTTGAACATTTAATTTAAAAAATCACAATAATCGTTTAATCCGTAAAGAAAAAAAAAGGATTTAATAAATATTATTAATTGAATGAAATTATCAACCCTAGTTTATATGATTATTATTATATTTTATATATAACATATTTATAAAATATGCCAGTCTGTCATATTTCACAAAATTTCTCAAAAACGGCACAAGCTCTATAAAAAGTGTTTGCACTGTAAAAAAATTCTTAAACAAATTAGTCTTTAATGAGAGTTTTATTTTTATTCCCCATTTTACTTGAAAATATTACTTTTACCCGAAAATGAAAATATTCGTGCTAGTGTGCTTGCTCCGTCGCCCTGTAATCCCCTGCGAGCTCTCTTGCAGTTCGTTTTTGGACATCGTTAAGGGTGTACCACCCGTCGGTGTTGGAGCGACTTCATTCAAATACAGTTTATTTTTTAAGAGTTTATACTCAATTATATTTTTTTTATTAATAGAAATACTTCATTTAGTTAATATCTCTACAATGGTAACTATTTATATTGTTTTCTAAATAAATAAATTTATTAAGTGCCCAAAGTTGAAAAAAGGGCGAATGGGATTTTTGGGCCTGAAGTTTACTAATTTGTTTATATTTAAAAAACCGGACACATTTTTCTAAACTAAATTACTGAAAAGTAGCTATTTTTACAATCTAGAATTCGAAAAAACAATTAAATAATAAGAAATAAGTTAGAAAATCGATTGCAGTGGCAATATATCGATTACCATAAAGAATTTGCTAGTGAATTTTTTTTTTCTGAATCTTGTCTTGCAATAGAGTACTTATCATTTTGAAACTTGACTTGATAGTTCAAACTTCAATCTATTTGGGCTTAAAAGAAAAAGACAGCTTTTCGATTCAATTTCAAACGAGCGCAATATAACCGATTCTCGATTTAATTTAGCATTTTAGTATCTATTTTCGATTATTTTTCTGTGTTAACTTGGAAGATAAAAATAATTGCGTATGTGTCTAAAAATAATAATAATAAATACAAAATATCAATATTGCAACAAGTAACAGTTACAACAAAAATTCAAGAAATTGATCTCAGAACGATATCACTAATATTAACTTCCCTTAGTTGTTGTTGTTTTAACTTTTGTTAATCGTTTCACCATATCGTTCCATTACTAACCACAGCTTTTTTGGTAATTTTATACTAATCCTGCTTTTATATCTTCTAATATATAGTAAAAATAGCCTGTTACAGTATAATAACAGTGAAAAATCACATGTTACAATGTAGTTAATAGATAATCTCACTTTTACTTATTGTACAATAACTCATATACATCAATACAGCTTGTATTGAATAAACGATCGAGCGGAACCAAGGCTCCAAAGTCTTTGCCAGAGATCTGTCTGCCAGAAAGAGCCAACTGTCAAAGCTGAAGACCGAGTGTGGCAGCATCGTTTCCGGGGCACCTGAGATTTTGAGTGAGATTGAGAGGTTCTATGGGCAGCTGTACACGTCATCGTTGGAGCCACGCGCAAGTGTGAGTAACAATTCAAAAGCGAGTCTTATCTGACACTATTCCGAAAATATCCCAGACGTCAGTCTGAGCGAGATTCGAATGGCTCTCCAGCACCTTAAATCGGCGAGGCCCCAGGCGACGATGGAATTACAGCGGAGCTTCTGAAAGCGGGTGGAAAAACCGGTACTTGAAGTCCTTCAGAAGCTCTTTAATTCCGTTCTCCATGGCAGCATTCCACCGGAGGCATGGAAAAGAAGTGCGTTGGTGTTGTTCTTCAAGAAAGCTGACAACGCTCTCTTGAAGAACTACAGACTGATTTCCCTTCTGAGCCGCGTCTACGTGCTGTTTTCGAGATTCATTACGAATCGTCTCGCGCGCAGAATTGACGACTTCCAGCCTTCCGAACAAGCCGGTTTCCGAAAGGGCTTTAGCACCATAGACCACATACATCCCCTTCGATAAGTTGTACACAAGTCCGAAGAGTACAATTTGCCACTATGTCTGGCGTATGTGGACTATGATAAAGCTTTTGATTTCGTCGAAATTTGGGCGGTGCTGCAGTCCCTTCAGCGGTGCCAAGTTGACTGTCGGTATATCGAAGTGCTGAAGTGCTTGTACAGTAGGGCTACGATGGCTATCCGAGTACAGAACCAGAGTACGAAACCTAGCCAACTGCAGAGAGGTGTAAGAGAGGGTGACGTTATATCCCCGAAACTCTTCACCGCTGCATTGGAAGACGTTTCAAGCTTCTGGACTGGAAAGGATACGGTATTAACATCAATGGCGAGAACATCACTCATCTTCGATTTGCCGACGATATTGTCCTTATGGCAGAATCGCTGGAGGACCTAAGCACCATGCTCAATGACCTCAATAGTGTCTCCCAACGAATAGGTCTTAGGATGAATAATATGGACAAAACAAAGATTATGTTTAATGTCCATGTCATACCCATGCCGGTAGTTGTTGGGAGCACTAAGCTCGAAGTTGTTGATGTGTATGTTTACCTGGGACAAATATTCCGACTAGGTAATTTCAACTTTGACCGAGATGTCAATCGACAGATTCAACTCGACTGGGCAGCGTTCGGGAAACTCTAATACATCTTCTCGTCAGACATACATCAAAACCTTAAAACTTTTATCTTTTTTTCTTTTGGTTCAATGAATGTTTTACTAAAATGATCCATAGTTTCACAACGTTATCTCTTTATACATTATTTTATTAATTTCTTCGATATTATTTTTGTTATTACTACTTAGTAAAAATATGAATTATATAAGAATAGTATAATATGATATTAAAATAAGAAACAATGAATAAGGAATATCAAACGTATCTTTGTAAACTCCGATTCTTATTCAGAAATTATAATTATTAATGGTATCGAGTGTTTCAGTTCTTACGCGAAGGCATAATGCTTTGTTGGCTCCGATACCTCTACGACAGACTGTCTTCTGGCTTATAATATAATAATAATATAATAAATTTAATATTTTGTCGGTGCTTGATGAGACAAAAAGTTAATAGATTAACAAAAAGTATTTAATACACTAACGAAAGCAGTTAATAAAAGCTTAGTTAATTAACGATTTAAGTCTGTCAGAAGATTCCGATTAGTCCGTGTTTTATATTTCCATTTTGAATGCTTCGCTTCCATTATTACGATAAATAGACAAAAAGTAATTAACATTAAAACTTTATACAATTCTAAACAGATTCTTAGCCATCTTTAAGTGGTCTAAAGACTTTAATTTTTGTAAAATGGGGGAAAATATAATAGCAGGCAATTTGGCCACAGTTTGTTTTTAACTAGTAATGGTTATCATGCGAATTTAAGATAAAAATAACGGATAGTACTTGAGCCAAACATTTTTAAAGAAGAGAGGGCAAACGACCATGCAGCTTACTTAATGGTAAGTGACTACCGCCGCCCATTAACAACTGGAACACCAGAGAAATTTCAGGTGCATGGCCGGCCTTTTAGAAAGGAGTAAGCTCTTTTCTTGAAAGTCGCATCGATCCGGAAAAAACGAAAGGAGGAAGAAAACTCCTAGTAAAACGCACAGTGGTATAACGCCCAGCATCCAGATAGTGAGGATGGTATCGTGAGTATTTGACGCAATGTGCGTTCGTAAAATTTGGCGGTTGGAATTAATCCGAATAATTCCTCAGAGTTCACCCCGTGGTAGTTTCGATAGAAAATGCAAAAGGATGCAACATCCATTCGCAGCGTCAGTGAATCGAGTCAATCAGAAAAAAAACTCGGTCGTCAACACTAAAGCTGCTCTGTGCTGGATGCGGTCAAGTGTAAAGAGCTGATACTGAGGTGCCTCGGCCCAGAGATGTAGATAATATTGCATGTGAGGCCAAATTTATAAAGTTGCTACGGTTTGCCGTTACTTTTTATCGAAAAACGCGCAAACTTTTGTCTTTTATACTGGACTAGATTTAGTCGCACTCAATCCAATAGTTTATACAACAAAGTCTCGAATTCAGATATACATTATAACATTTATAACAGTGGTAGAGCTACGCGGCAGCTTTTGCTGTCGCACGGATGGGCCGGCTCGAACCGGGATGGTACCACGACCTCACAGAATACCAGCGTGAAGTAGAGGTTTACCTCTGCGTTTCGCTTGGTGAGTGCAGGTGGCCGGAGGCCCTTTTTACTGGAAATGAGGCATTCCATCTTAGTCCTCACGGGTGACAACGCATCTGCATTTTGATTCGCAAACGAGGATAGATGTAGATGTCTATGGGCCGCAGCAACCACTTACCATCAGGTGGACTGTGTGCTCGTTTGTCACCCTTATCCTATAAAAAAAAAAACATAATTTGTTACGATGATTGGCGACGTTTTCCCGAGAAATATTGTCACTGCTGGTTTATAAAGTATCACTAGTGCTGTCGTTTGCATAGCAATTAATGTTATCAGCTTGTAACTTATCATTGATATGAAGAAGAAACAGCGTTGGTGATTGCACGTAGCTTTGTGGAACATAATCATTAACAGGCTTGTATTCAGAGCATGCACTGTCTACTATGACCTTGATGCTCCGATCACCAAAGAAACTTGTGATCCAAATGCACTAAAACCGCATTGGCGGTCACTAATCAGGTGGTGATTCTCAAGATACCTCATGAGCTGGCAGTTTATAATGGTTTCCATTATTTTGAAGAACAAGGAGGTGATGGCAATAGGCCTGTAGTTGTACGGGTCTGCTGTACCAAAGCTGTCTTCCATGAATTCGGTACTACGCCTTGGAAGTAGGAATACCGGAAAAGACGCGTTAAAACTGGTGCCAACTCCGGATCACACGTCTTCAGTACAACGGTCCCCCGTTCGTGTACATCACGCACCTTCGATTTGCCGACGATATAGTCCTTATGGCAGAATCGCTGGAGGACCTAAGCACCATGCTCAATGACCTCAATAGTGTCTCCCAACGGATAGGTCTTAAGATGAACATGGACAAAACAAAGAATATGTTTAATGTCGATGTCACACCTATGCTGGTAGTTGTTGGGAGCACTAAGCTCGAAGTTGTTGACGAGTATGTTTACCTGGGACAAATAGTCCGACTAGGTAAGTCCAACTTCGACCAAGAGGTCAATCGACGGATTCAACTTGGCTGGGCAGCGTTCGGGAAGCTACGACACATCTTCTCGTCAGACATACCTCAAAACCTTAAAACGAGATTGTTCAACCAGTGCGTGTTGCCAGTGATGACTTACGGAACTGAGACGTGGTCCTTCACTGCTGTCCGTATGAGGAAGCTCAAGGTCACTCAGCGAGCTATGGAGAGGGCTACGCTCGGAGTTTCTCTGCGTGATAAACTTAGGAATAAGGATATCCGCAGTAGAACCAGAGTAACCGACATAGCCCAACGGATTAGTAAGCTGAAGTGGCAGTGGGCCGGCCATATAGCTCGAAGAACCGACAGCGACAACCGATGGGGAAGAAAGGTTTTCAAGTGGCAGCCTCGTACCGGTAGGCGAAGTATAGGGCGTCCCCCCACGAGATGGAGTGACGACCTGGTAAGACATGCAGGAAGTCGATGGATGCAGGTGGCTCAGGACCGTGCTTTGTGGCATTCTTTGGGGGAGGCCTATGTTCAGCAGTGGACTTGTGAAGGGCTGTAATAATCATGATGATTAGTTCTGCAGCATATGCTGTGAAAAAGATTAGAAGTCTTACCAGTGTTGAAACTGCTAGACTAGTTTACTTTTGCTATTTCCATAGCATAATGTCGTATGGTATTTTACTATGGGGACACGCCGCTGACACTGAAGTTATGTTTGTTTTACAGAAGAAGGCCAAAAGAGCAATTTATGATTTAAAGCCTAAAGAGTCGCTGCGACAAAAATTAAAGGAAATTAATATATTTGGCCTACTTTGGCCTCTCAACACATTTATGAAAATGTAATGTACGTACATAAAAATATATAAATAAGTGATATTCACACTGTAAATACTAGGAACAGACACAAGCTAGTAGTACCAGCTACTCGACTCCACCGAGTCAGTAATTCATTCTTGGGGCGATGTATACGCTTTTACAACAAAATTCCAGAAAGTATACAAAATTTGAGCTGCTCAAAGTTCAATAACTTTATTAAACTAAGTTTTTATAAGAAGGGTTATGGAAATAAGGTGATCGCTACCAAGCTATTTCTAATTTCTTGTGTTGTTAATTCTTGTAACATACATGATTGTAAGCTGTAATTTAAAAAAAAAGTGCCGCTGGTTTTCTTGCTGGTTCTTCCCAAGACATAGGTTTTTTTTTCGAACCAGTGGTAATTAAACAAAAGTGTGACTTTCAATATGTTTTATTTATAATCTACGAGTATATTGAATAAAAAAAATTCTGTTCTGTTTCTGTTCTGCCGGTTTATAATATACATACATTTCTTAATTATTCCGTGCCGTTTTCTCTCATCCCGAAATCTGATTCAAAGCAATTGCTAATATAATTTATTAGTAACTAGCTGGACCATGCACATTGCTGCCGCAGAAGAAATAATTGTGGAAATATAGTTTTAAATTTGGAAGGGTTGTAATATTTAATCAATGTTAGGAATAATAATACATTCACTCAATTGACATAAAAATTACATTATTATGACTTTCAAATAAATATGTCGGTACGACACGCGCGCCACCGACTGTAATTTAATTGTAATATACCTGTGACCCTTTGCGCAAGTGCATGCAATAAGTTGACAAAATTTAAGCGCAATCTGATGAACGATTTGCCGGCGCATAGAGTACGAAACGATGAACCACTTTTGAAATAAACAACCACTTTAAACTGTCAATCAGTAAGCACATCAGTAGCACTGGAATCATTAGCTTATTTACAGCATTGACAATAATTGTGAATTGTTATAACAATTATTAATCATCATCATCATCATTCTGTAATAATCAGCAGTGCACTGCTGAACATAGGCCTCCCCCAGGGAACGCTACAAACACAGTCCTGAGCCATTGACTTTCTACATGTCTCACCAGGTCGTTATTCCATCTAGTAGGGGCCACCCCATACTTAGCCTAACGGTACGAGACTGCCACTCGAGAAACTTTCATCCCTATCGGTTGTGGGTTTTCACTTAAGCATACTCTTCAGCAATGAACAAACACGTCTCAGATACATAAGTCATCACTGGCAACGCGCACGAACAATTTTGTTTTCAAAATTTAGGTATACCTGACTAGGAGATGTGTCGTAATCTCCCGAACGCTGCCCAGCCGAGTCGATTCCGTCGATTGACCTCTCGGTCGAAGTTGGACTTTCCTCTTCGATCTATTTTTCAGTCGGTTAATTTCGACGGAATAACAATATAACAATCATTATAATATCATTAAAAGTGAAAATAAAACAATAGAATACAAGTAAATATTGGCAATAGCTACAAAGAACCATACAAAGGGTAGCTTAAATCGTTTACAAGGCAATATAACAATTTGCTACCTGTATGAAAAGCGATAGGTATATAATCTTATATATATACAATTCACATGTTTGCAAAATTAAACCAGCAGCATAAATAAACATCAGCGTATTTTATTGTATAACTGATATATAAATTATTTGAATAAGTCTGATAATGGACATATTATCATGCTATCAATAATCGCATTACCTAGACAACTTCAATTGTCATAGATAGTTACTTATTTCTTTATCTATGCGTATATCTGCTCTCTTAAGACCATTGCAAAAAATTAAGTCCATCCAAGAAATCTCTCAATTCATTCACATAGGATTCAAACTACTGTTTCATATATTAGTGTTTTGAAGTCATGTTGGCGGGAAAGATCAGAGAATTTCGTATCCTATGCATAATAAGGGAGCAAATGGGGATAAAATGGGTAATAGGGGTTGTTGTTATATCTGTAAAAAGCATAGTGATCTAATTTTCAGGTGATGACATACGGCGCTATTAAATCATATTAATTTTATTTCACTGATTTGTAAAGTGGCGGTGACAGAATAAAGTTACAGCATATATACGTCCCACTGCTGGGTACTGGTCTCCTCTTATTTCTGAAGGGGTTTTTAGGGCAAGGAAGTGTCCGCCACCCTGCCCCGATGCATATTAGCGAACTTCACATGTCTTCGAAATATATTTATTACTCATATTTTTCAGACATGCAGTTTACCTCACGTTATTTTCGTTCACAACCAAACACTTATTTGTTGTATATCAGCACTTAAAGTTGCAGTTAAGGATAGAACCCGGGTTACTCGTGTACTGTGAAACTTGCAGCAAGCGCTAACCTTCTGAGCTGGCACGGCTCATATGGTTACAGAAAAGTCGTACAGTTGAAGAATATCCACTACTTCATATCGTTTTGAGGGTATCGTAAGAGGCGACTGAGAAAAAGCGTAGCAGTATCTTCCTTATCCACTAAACGTCCGCCCCGCGCGAGTGATTCTCGCTTGATCTGTCCGTGAATTAAATGTTACTATTTTTTTACTACCGCGCGAGACAGTCTTCACAAAAACGATTACTACTGAAAAACTACTATAGCTATATTCAAATTAAAAATATTCTCAAAAGACTCAAAGAATTCAAGATTTAATTTTGTTAAAAGAAAATTAGTGAAATTAAAAATATAGGCTGAAAATAAAGCTTAAACATAGGAATATGAAATAAAATCGTATTTATTTTTTATTTCACTTTAAAATCACAGCCTTATAAATAATATCTTATATACTCGATAAACATAAGTATATAATGTTTACCCAATATACCTATAAATTTGAATGAATAAGTAAATATATGAAAAAAATAGGTTTAAATTATTTCTAGACACATCTCAACAGATATTTCGTTTATAAATTGCTATCAACGTGTTAATAGTGAATCATTCTTTTATATTCAGCATTCATTTAAATACAAAACTGATTGGAATACATTTTAAACAACATATAATCAATAAACAATGATCGCGTATAGTTATTAAAATTTAGAGCTTAATTATTATATGTAATCGTTTTGGAATTGTCTTAATGATACATATTTATTAAAGAAAATATCTTCAGAATTAGTTTGATGTACAATAATATTATAAGTAACGTATAAAAACAGAAAAGTTATCACACTTTTGATCGAAATTCTCACACGTTAACATTCCACAAACAAATATGGCGAAATATAATTTTACCTTCGTTTTCTAAATATTTTTTTACTATTATACAGATAAAATTTACTTTCCCAAAAGACAAATTTCATATAGTACCATCTATAATTTTGTACTGTATTAATAACAGCTATCTTTTGCGCTGTCCACGTTTAAACTGAAAGATGTCGTTTGGTGACTAGACAGGTGAGCCAATAATTGTTTTGGGGACTGTAGTCACCGTGTACGCTTGAATAGTTATAAAAACTCAAAATTATAAATTATTGTGCTTGCTAAACGGCCTGCCAAACGTGGCAACTATGGAAATATTTAAAGTCATTTGCATAGTTATATTTAAATCCTTGAGGCTCCATTATTTAAACATGCAACTTAAATGCTACCTATAAATAATTTCCTCTCCTGTTTAATGATACTGTATCTGTATACCAGTAATTGGGAATAAAATTACATTAATCTTCTTTTCATTATACCACCTTTCATCATCACCATCAGTTCATAGAACTTAACTGCTGGACTTGAGCCCCTTCCGTGTAAGTAAGATTTGCTATAATTAGCTTGGCAGGCAGATTGGCGATTACTGAAAGTGACGCCCCACATTACTCTTTAACGCTGCTCCCTGTCACTAGTCTCGGTATTTATGACTGGCGAACAGGATAGCTATAGCGCCATTCGCCGACCGCAAGATTCTCTTAAGACACCCAGTGGATGAAATTTGGCGATAGATTCTTTTACTCTGCCACCACTTGGCAATATTGTATTTAAAAATTGCTTTGCTGTTTCCTTTGTAATGTGTAGAGCAAGGGAGTGGAATAATTTGCCGGCGTCTGTCTCGTCATCCGATTACAAATTAAGTGTCTTTAAGACAAGAGCGAATAGGCTTTATAACGCTCAGACAATACGTTTTACCATCTAGGATTCATCACTACTTATCAACAATCGGGATCGTAGTCAAGCACTGTCTTATAATAAGAAAGAAAAGACAAATGAAAAAAAAGAAAACATACATTGATTTCCAATAACCGCAATAAGTTCCGATTCATTGTCCAGTAAACGATGATTCTGACATATTCTGTAATACACGTATAGATAAGTTTCTGTTTCAGAGCTTTTATTGAAAGGCTCTTTCAAAACTATTTATAGAATGGTACTCATTTTTACTTGATGTAGAAACCCAAAATAAAATCATTTTGTTTAATTATACTATAGCATTATTATTACTATATTATATATATAATGATTTCCAGCCTTCAAAAGAAGCTGGTTTCCGAAAAGGCTTTAGCACCATAGACCACATACATACCCTTCGGCAAATTGTACAAAAGACCGAGTAGTACAATTTGCCACTATGTCTGGCGTATATGAACTATGAGAAAGCCTTTGATTCCGTCGAAATTTGTGCGGTGCTGCAGTCCCTTCAGCGCTGAAGTGCTGAAGTGTTTGTACAGTAGGGCTACGACGGCTATCCTAGTAGTGAATCAGAGGACGAAATCTATCCGTCTGCAGAGAGATGTAAGACAGGGTGACGTTATATCCCTGAAACTATTCACCGCTGTATTGAAAGACGTTTTCAAGCTACTGGATTAAAAAGGATACAGTATTAATGTCAATGGCGAGTAAATCACTCACCTTCGATTTGCCGATGATATAGTCTTTATGGCAGAATTGCTGGAGGACCTAAGCACTATGCTCAATGTCCTCAATGGTGCCTCGCAACGGATAGGTCTCAAGATGAACATGGACAAACAAAAATCATGTTTAACGTCATATATATCATAATGTCACACCTATGCTGATGGTTGTTGCAAGCACTAAGCTCAAAGTTGTCGACGAGTATTTTTACCTGAGACAAATAGTCCGACTACGTAAGTCCAACTTCCACCGAGAGGTCAATCGACGGATTCAACTCGGCTGGGCAATGTTCGCGTTATTACGACACAACTTCTTGTCAGGTATACCTCAAAACCTGAAAAGGTAACTGTACAACAGTGCGAGTTGCCAGTGATGAATTATGTAATTGAGACATGTTACTTCACTGCTGGCCGTGTGAGGACGCTCAGCAAGCGTGATAAACTTAAAAATGAGGATATATTTTAACAATGGTAGAGCCAGGCGGCAGCTTTTGCTGTCGCATGGATGAGCCGGTTCGAACCGGGGTGGTGCCACGGCCTCACAAAATACCAGCGTGAAGTAGAGGCTTACCTCTGCGTTTCTCTTGGTGAATGCAGGTAGCCGGAGGCCCTTTTAACTGGAAATGAGGCATTCCATCCTAGTCCTCACGGATGAACACGCATCTGCATTTTGATCTGTAATAGAGGATAGATGTAGATGTCTATGGGCCGCAGCAACCACTTACCATCAGGTGGACTGTGTGCTCGTTTTTCACCCTTATCCTATAAAAAAAAATCTGCAGTAGAACCAGAGTGACCGAAATAGCTCAACGGATTAGTAAGCTGAATTGGCTATTGCCAATTCAGCTTACTAATCCGTTGAGCTATTTTTAGCTAGGCATATTGGCCGCCTATATAGCTCGAAGAACCGACAACCGATGGGGAAAAGTTCTCGAGTGGCAGCCTCGTACCGGTAGCCGAAGTGTAGGGTGACCCTTCACTAGATGGAGTGACGATCTGGTAGGACATACAGGAGGTCAATGGATGCAGTTGGCTCAGGACCGTGCTTTGCGGCATTCCTAGGGGAAGGTCTATGTTCAGCAGTGGAGTTGTGAAGGGCTATAATGATGAATGATGATGAAGGAAGTATTGTGTGCGAGGTCTTACAAATAGTTCTGTCGATGAACGATGAAGGTATCTCAACGGAGACTAGCTATCTGCGCAAGATAGAATTATAGCGCCCGAGTATACGCACTAGCACAAGTGTACTGTCTATTCCATTACTATACCTCGACAGGACGGCAAGTCGACACGATCAGAGAGAGATCGGGCGCAGGTATAACAGCTTTACGTACTTTCCGAGGCACGGGGGTGAACCATATTCAAATTCCTGACTCCGGATTTCTTGAAAGAAATACAAACTCAATAGTTGATTTTGGTCCAAGCCGGGATTCTAACCCGATACCTTATGATCGGCAATCACGTTCACGGTCACTACACCAATGAGGCAGTAAAAAGATACAAAAACTTAAATACACAACAATAGTTATAAAACAAAAGCATAAAACATAAACGCAGAAGCTTAACACTAAAACAAAAACACATAAAATTAATAATGTGTTAGTTAACAAATGCACTTATGCTACTTTAGTTTACAATCTAACTTAACCTACTTTCGGCCGATAAAACATAACACATTTCACCTCTCAATGGTCTGGCCTTACTATTGCCTATGTGTACCAACCAAACATCTCCAGAAATTACTGTCCAGCTTATCAGTCAATGTGTTGAGGAGGGTGTTAAATGGTAATGCTTGTCACTAGCCTGCTCATCATAGACGTGGAACGCTTGCGCAGTAATCATCGATACAAGCATCTGCTAAAACTGTTGATGTACTGTAGTATCGAGGCGTTCTGAGAACCGCCCTCTTCACATTGTTATATTGAACACGCAGTGCACTATTGATCCGCTGCGCTGCTTTAGCACTGGATTGGACAAAAACCTCTGTTCTTGGTTACAACCAGCAAAAAACCCAGCGAGATATTTTTTTAACATTAATTTATGTTATATTATTGTGAAAAATATTATATGAAAACATTTAGGAACAGCATGGTAGCGATCATCTAATCATCATCACTACAGCCCTTCACCAGTCCGCTGCTGAACATAAGCCTCCCCCAAGGAATGCCACAAAGCACGGTCCTGCATCCATCGACTTCCTGCATGGCTCACTAGGTCGTCACTCTATCTAGTGGGGGGTCGCCCTACACTTCGCCTACCGGTGCGAGGCTGCCACGCGAGAACCTTTCTTCCCCATTGGTTGTTGGTTCTTCGAGCTATACGACCGGCCCACTGCCATTTCAACTTACTAATCCGTTGGGCTATGTCGGTTACTATGGTTCTACTGCGGATATCCTCATTTCTAAGTTTTTCACGCAGAGACACCCCAAGCATAGCCCTCTCCATAGCTCGCTGAGCGACCTTGAAGTTTCTCATACGGCAAGCAGTGAAGGACCACGTCTCAGATCCGTAAGTCATCACTGGGAAGACGCACTGGTTGTATAATTTTCTTTTCAGGTTTTGAGGTATGTCTTACGAGAAGATATGTCGTAGTTTCTCGAACGCTGCCCAGCCGAGTTGAATCCGTCGATTGACCTCTCGGTCGAAGTTGGACTAACCTTGTTGGACTATTTGTCCCAGGTAAACATACTCGTCACCAACTTCGAGCTTAGTGCTCCCAAGCGCCTACGTGCTGTTTTAGAGAGTCATTACGAAACGTCTCGCACGCAGACTTGACGACTTCCAGCCTCCCGAACAAGCCGGTTTCCGAAAAGGCTTTAGTACCATAGACCACATACATACCTTGCGGCAGATTGTACAGAGGACAGAGGAGTATAATCTGCCTCTTTGCCTTGCGTATGTGGACTATGAGAAGGACTTTGATTCCGTCGAAATTTGGGAAGTGCTGCAGTTCCTTCAGCGGTGCCAAGTTGACTTTCGGTATATCGAAGTGCTGAAGTGTTACAGTACAGTAGAGCAACGATGGCTATCCGAGTACAGAATCAGAGTACGAACCCTATCCAACTGCAGAGAGGTGTAAGACAGGGTGACGTTATATCCCCGAAACTCTTCACTGCTGCATTGGAACACTTTTTCAAGGTACTGGACTGGAAAGAATGCGGTATTAACATTAATGGCGAAAACATCACTCACCTTCGATTTGCCGACGATATAGTCCTTACAGCAGAGAGTCTCCCAACGGATAGGTCTTATGATCATCTAATAATCAAGAGTATTTATTAATCGAGAAAGCAAGAAACCTCTTATCTAATAAGTACTAACTTAATATCAATTTCCGTATAGATTGAAACAGAAAACACAAAAAATATCAACATCCGGTAAACACAAATACAACACATTTATAAGTTTATTGCTTTAAAATTGTATTATATGTATTAAACTCAATAAAAATAATTAATTTGCTTGCTTTTCCAGTACAAGTATTGGTGTTTTATGTATAAAATACGTGTTATCAATATGTTTAAAATTTAATCTGCATGTACTCATACATAAACATAATGTTGATATAGATATGTGATGTAATTTCAAAGTTGATGCCTAATACGAGAAGCTTAAACAAATTCTCTCATTACCGTTATTGATTCAGTGTCCTTATTGACAAAAGAACAGTTATTTGGAAAGAAAAGTTCTGATCTACGCAGTATGAACTTACAGTATCTAAGTCTTTTTTTTAGGATAAGGGTGACAAACGAGCACACAGTCCACCTGATGGCAAGTGGCTGCTGCGGCCCACAGACATCCACATCTATCCTCTATTACAACTCAAAATGCAGATGCGCTGTCACCCGTGAGGACCAAGATGGAATGCCTCATTTCCAGTAAAAAGGGCCTCAGGCCACCTGCACTCACCAAGCGAAATGCAGGGTTGAACCTCTACTTCACGCTGGTTTTCTGTGAGGTCGTGGTACCACCCCGGTTCGAGCCGGCCCATCCGTGCGACAGCAAAAGCTGCCGCGTGGCTCTACCACTGTTACTGTTACACTGTTTGCCTGCGAGCTTGATTCATTATATTAATTACTAAGTTCTCCGCGACTTCGCCCGCGTGTTATTTGAGGTTTTAATTATGTTGCGCGGAAACCTAATTCATTTTCTTAAATATAAGTACTCCTTATAACATCAGCTATCTGCCAGTGAAGGTGCCATCAAAATCAGTCCAGCCGTTTCGGAGATTAGCCGGAACAAACAGACAGACCGACAGACAGACAAAAATTTTAAAAATTGTGTTTTTGTTATAAGTACCGTATATACTTTCATATGCATTTAGTAAAAAGCTGGTATTTTGACATTACAAACAGACACTTCAATTGTATTCATTTGTATAGATTAAGACATGACTTAAAGTTTAAAGAAACTTACTGAATATTGACGAAAGCGCATTTATGTAGAATAACTTGTAATAAATGGAATGAATTAAGAATATGCATCAAAGAAAAAAAAATGATTAAACCGTAAAGCTTATGTCGTTATAAATTTTCCGAGAAAGCTTCCAGTGAAAGATTATGTTTATTCCCTCACTTTAATTGTGAGTATTTTATATACATTTTTACTGAACGTATTTTTTCTCTTTGATAAGTAAATAGGTAGTAAAAAGCAGCAATAATTTTTTTATAAAAAAACTTAAATGATAATTTGGGATATGTATTACTGGCATTATTCGATAATTAAATGTTTAATTTTATTAAATACTTGACCGTTTCGCACTGTGAAGTTGGGGATTTCAAATAGAATTCTTTATTATCAGCATGTACGATTGTCTTTTGCATTAGTCTCTCCCATTGAAGATAAGAGT
Organism: Parnassius glacialis; assembly: GCA_033319125.1. NCBI lineage: Eukaryota > Metazoa > Arthropoda > Insecta > Lepidoptera > Papilionidae > Parnassius > Parnassius glacialis. Next base: position 42,709,853 of record JAVANC010000005.1, read on the forward strand.
TGCCATAATTACCACACTTGCGACATGGCGTTCGTAATATCAGACATCTTACGCCTTTAATGTGAATCTCCTTAATTGTTTTGGTATTTTAATTCTAGAATACGATAAACCAGTACTGGTCAGAGGCTATGGGATCTTTAAATTATACTTGCTTTTGAATTGCAGAAATTCTTCCCAGCCCACCCACATTTTTTTAGAATCCAAAATGATAAAGGAAAATTAACAAATACGAGTAGGTTTGTAATAAGTGTACAGTGTGCGCTATAGGGAAATGAGAGTAACTTCCTCACTATCTTTAATATCTGTTCCAACAGTAGGTGCATTGCCACTTGACAGCAGAAATTAGAAGAGTGGTACTAATCTAGGCTGACTTCAGGATAGAAAAGTGTATCTATCACCTTATAAACCATCCTCAGATATAGGTCTATTGTACCCCGCCAGATGTATGTCGCTCGAGACTGTGCTTTTCATGAAGAATAATAAAGTTATGTTGTGGTCAGCTGCAATACTGTAACGATTCGACATTTTTTTTAGTTTTCAAAATATCGGAATAATACGAGAAGCCATAGACTAAAATAAAAAAAAAGTGATAAATTATGAATCTTGTAGGCGTAGAACAAATAAATAGATCGATATTTTATTCCTTGGTAAATAAACAAATAGAAACAAATAGAACAAATAAATAGATCGATATTTTATTCCTTGGTAAATAAACAAATTAACAAGAATGCTCGAATCTAACAAGAATTTATTTACATATAAGCCTTTGTGTTCGACAGACTAAAATGGTTCGAATTGCTTCCTCTCCGGCTTTGCGATCCGCAACTCTAGCAAAAAATGTAACAGTAGATCTCGTAAAGATTTCCTCATTCATTTGTTTTTTATATCGGGGAAAAACAAACAGCCAGTGTCACCGTACAACATTATTTACGTGGTCTTATCTTTTCCTTCTTTTCGTGTTATATTTTAAATAATTCCCAGATTAGAACAGACTAACAAATATGAATGTCATTATATAAAACCTACTAATAAAATAATCGAGTAGGTATTATTGTTATTTGTGGGTAGAAAATTTACAGGTCCTACATTTTATTTCATGTTGTAAATCTCAGCAATTTTACAACTGTGTCTCCTTCCTAATAAAAGACACGAATTACTTATTTCAAGTATTTTTAAACATTTTCATTATTAAATAAAATTTATATAAGTTCCAAGTTGTTCAGCGGTGTGAAAAGATTTTAATAGACTTTTAAATTTGTTAGAGACCTAATTTCAGTAGTATGTTTTACAAACGTCTCAATCAGACTTAATTTTATCCAAGATCGGCGTAGATTGGATATTTTTTTAAATTACTTTGGGTCTATCAAATTAAAACTATAAAATAAATTTGGCACATGGTGCTAAAAACCTCTCAACACGTCCTTCACGAAAAGGATTGATCTCTTATATTTACGCGAACACTACACATTGAAAAAACTGTTTTTTACAAATTTTATCGCGTTTATTTTAAAATTTTTGTTCCCGACGTTTCGAGTGCTTTGCAGCAACCCATGGTCACGGGGGGGACTGAGATGTTTGACGTCCCGATGTCACAGTTAGCCCGGCTACCTTCAGTTTTTTAATATTAATTTTTGGTTCGATTTACGCAGAATGAACTTACAGTATCCTGAAGTATTGCAGTGTTATGCTTAGGTTTGGATTTAATTTTGTTAATTATAGGATCCCAAGCAGATGGCAGCACCCATCCATCTTCTATATTGAAATTAGGATGTTTTTTAACTTCAATAGCCTCGCGTATCATCCTTGGTAGAAATCGGTGTTCTTTTGCAAGGATTTGTGGTCTATCAAATCTGATGTAATGGCGGAGATGATCTTGAACATGTTCACAGACTGCAGACTTCCCAGAGCGTCGGTGCTTCACGTCAGCTATATGTTCTTTCACGCGGGTTTTAATGAACCTTTTTGTTTGTCCTATGTAAGAGAGACCACATTCGCAATCAAGCTTGTACACTCCTGCATCTTGTAGAGGGATATTACACTTGACGGATGGTAAAAATTGACTAATCTTCTTCGGCGGCTTGAAGTATGTTTTAATAGAAGCTCGCTTCAAGATGTAGCCAACCTTGCCTGTGACTCCTCTGACATAGGGTAGTACAGCAGGCACACGCTCGACTGTGGTCGGCTTCACTCGGTCACTGTGACGTAGGCGTGGGACCCGGAGCTTGTTGTCTTGCAATACTTGCTCGACGTACTGAAGCTCGGCGGCCAGATGTTTTCTGTTACAGATCCTTCGTGCTCTCTGAAACAAAGATTTTCCCACGATAGCTAACTGTGATGGATGATGGTGCGATTCACCATTTAAATATCGGTTAGTATGGGCCTTTCTTCTATACACAGTATGACCAATAGTGTTATCAGGATTTCGGATGACTAAAACATCTAGGAAAGCTAAAGAATTGTTTGCCTCTAACTCCATTGTGAATTGTATTTTAGAGTTTATGGAATTAAGGTGGTCTAAAAATGCAGTTACTTTGTCAGATGGTAAAATTGTGAAAGTGTCGTCTACATACCGTTTGAAGAATCTTGGATTTACAGAAGCAGTAAGAAGGGCTTTCTCCTCAAAGTCCTCCATGAATATGTCAGCGACTATGGGAGATACAGGTGAGCCCATCGCCACTCCATCTATTTGCTTGTAAAACTCCTCCTTCCACAATAGATAGCCAGATGTAAGGCGGTGTTTGAGTAATACTGCATATTCTGTAGGCATGTTGTATTCTTCTAGCTTCCTGGTTTCAATTGAGATGCAGTCTTCAATAGGTAAGCATGTAAATAATGAATGAACATCAAAACTGACCATAGTTTCATTGTCAGCAAGATGTAGGTCTTTTATCTCACTAACAAAATGGTACGAATCCTTTGTGTGTGCTCTAGTTTGTCCTCTCAGTGGTGACAGAATTTTTGCCAGGTGTTGAGCCAACTTATAAGTTGGTGAATCGATTTGGCTCACTATGGGACGTAGTGGAGCGTTTGGTTTGTGTATTTTCGGTAACCCATATAACCTCGGTGCTTTAGTACATGGTGGTATTATCGAGTTTACGTCGAGATTTAATTTTTCGGAGTAATTCTTTAGCTTAATAGCTTATATTTATGTAGACCAATTGTCATAACCTTACGCAGTTTACACAGAAAACATTTTTTTATAGGATTAGGGTGACAAACGAGCACACAGTCCACCTAATGGTAAGTGGTTGCTGTGGCCCATAGACATCTACACTATCCTCGTAAATTAATCAAAATGCAGATGCGTTGTCACCCGTGAAGACTTAAGATGCAATGCCTCGTTTCCAGTAAAATGTTTGTAAATGGTTCTCAGTAAATGGTTCTCTACACTCACCATACCATACAGCAGCGTTGAGCTGCCATTTCACGCTATTATTCTGTGAGAGCGTGGTCCTTCCCCGGTCGATCCGACCCATTCGTGCTACTACTATACTACTAATTATAATATAATTGTATAATCTGCTGTAACGTTAGACGCACGTAAACTATTAAAAAGTTATCGTAACAACTAAATTAAGAGTACCCTTACCCGACGAGCTTAAATAGATGTGAAAGAAAAGAGTATGTTAGGATGGTTCAAATGGAAGTCCGTAGTCTCCGATTACCCATCTGGTTGACAGGCGTGAGAGTTTATGATTTATTATTTATTTTACCTATTGAAGACTGCATCTCAATTGAAACCAGGAAGCTAGAAGAATACAACATGCCTACAGAATATGCAGTATTACTTAAACACTGCCTTACATCTGGCTATCTATTGTGGAAGGAGGAGATTTACAAGCAAGTAGATGGAGTGGCGATGGGCTCAACTGTATCTCCCATAGTCGCTGACATATTCATGGAGGACTTTGAGGAGAAAGCCCTTCTTATTGCTCCTGTAAATCCAAGATTCAACAAGCGGTATGTAGACGACACTTTCACAATTTTACCATCTGATAAAGTAACTGCATTTTTAGACAACCTTAATTCCATAAACTCTAAAATACAATTCACAATGGAGTTAGAGGCAAACAATTCTTTAGCTTTCCTAGATGTTTTAGTCATCCGAAATCCTGATAACACTATTGGTCATACTGTGTATAGAAAAAAGACCCATACTAACCGATATTTAAATGGTGCATCGCACCATCATCCATCACAGTTAGCTACCGTGGGAAAATCTTTATTTCAGAGAGCACGAGGGATCTGTGACAGAAAACATCTGGCCGCCGAGCTTCAGTACGTCGAGCAAGTATTGCAAGACAACAAGCTTCGGGTCCCGCGCCTACGTCACAGTGACCGAGTGAAGCCGACCACAGTCGAGCGTGTGCCTGCTGTACTACCCTATGTCAGAGGAGTCACAGGCAAGGTTGGCTACATCTTGAAGCGAGCTTCTATTAAAACATACTTCAAGCCGCCGAAGAAGATTAGTCAATTTTTACCATCCGTCAAGTGTAATATCCCTTTACAAGATGCAGGAGTGTACAAGCTTGATTGCGAATGTGGTCTCTCTTACATCATCATCATCATCATTACAGCCCTTCACAAGTCCACTGCTGAACATAGGCCTCCCCCAAGGAATGCCACAAACCACGGTCCCGAGCCACCTGCATCCATCGACTTCCTGCATGTCTTACCAGGTCGTCACTCCATCTTGTGGGGGGACGCCCTACACTTCGCCTACCGGTACGAGGCTGCCACTCGAGAACCTTTCTTCCCCATCGGTTGTCGGTTCTTCGAGCAATATGGCCGGCCCACTGCCACTTCAGCTTACTAATCCGTTGGGCTATGTCGGTTAATCTGGTTCTACTGCGGATATCCTCATTCCTAAGTTTATCACGCAGAGAAACTCCGAGCATAGCCCTCTCCATAGCTCGCTGAGCGACCTTGAGCTTTCTCATACGACCAGCAGTGAAGGACCACGTCTCAGTTCCGTAAGTTATCACTGGCAACACGCACTGGTTGTACAATTTTGTTTTAAGGTCTTGAGGTATTTCTGACGAGAAGATGTGTCGTAGCTTCCCGAACGCTTCCCAGCCGAGTTGAATCCGTCGATTGACCTCTCGGTCGAAGTTGGACTTACCTTGTCGGACTATTTGTCCCAGGTAAACATACTCGTCAACAACTTCGAGCTTAGTGCTCCCAACAACTACCGGCATAGGTGTGACATGGACATTAAACATAATCTTTGTTTTGTCCATGTTCATCTTAAGACCTATCCGTTGGGAGACACTATTGAGGTCATTGAGCATAGTGCTTAGTTCCTCCAGCGATTCTGCCATGAGGAATATATCGTCGGCAAATCGAAGGTGAGTGATGAACTCGCCATTGATGTTAATTCCGTATCCTTTCCAGTCCAGAAGCTTGAAAACGTCTTCCAATGCAGCGGTGAAGAGTTTCGGGGATATAACGTCACCCTGTCTTACACCTCTCTGCAATTGGATAGGTTTCGTACTCTGGTTCTGTACTCGGATAGCCATCGTAGCCCTACTGTACAAACACTTCAGCACTTCGATATATCGACCGTCAATTTGGCACCGCTGAAGGGACTGCAGCACCGCCCAAATTTCGACGGAATCAAAGGCTTTCTCATAGTCCACATACGCCAAATATAATGGCAAATTGTACTCTTCGGACTTCTGTACAATTTGCTGTAGGGTATGTATGTGGTCTATGGTGCTAAAGCCTTTTCGGAAACCGGCTTGTTCAGGAGGCTGGAAGTCGTCAAGTCTGCGCGCGAGACGATTCGTAATGACTCTTGAAAACAGCACGTAGACGCGGCTCAGAAGGGAAATCGGTCTGTAGTTCTTCAAGAGAGCGTTGTCACCTTTCTTGAAGAACAAGACCGCCGCACTTCTGCTCCACGCCTCCGGTGTAATGCCACCATAGAGGACGGAATTAAAGAGCTTCTGAAGGACTTCAAGTACCGGTCTTCCACCCGCTTTCAGAAGCTCCGCTGTAATTCCATCCTCGCCTGGGGCCATGCCGTTTTTAAGGTGCTGGAGAGCCATTCTAATCTCGCTCAGACTGACGTCCGGGATATCTTCGGAATAGTGTCGAATAAGACTCGCTCTTGGATCGTTACTCACACTTGCGTGTGGCTCCAACGATGACGTGTAAAGCTGCACATAGAACCTCTCAATCTCACTCAAAATCTCAGGTGCCCTGGAAACGATGCTGCCACATTCGGTCTTCAGCTTTGACAGTTGGCTCTTTCTGGCAGACAGATCTCTGGCAAATACTTTGGAGCCTTGGTTCCGCTCGATCGCTTCTTCAATACGAGCTGTATTGAAGTTGCGTAAGTCTCGCCGCATGCATTTGGAGATCTGTCTGTTCAGTTGCCTATGCTGTCAAATCTGTTGAAGAATGTAGCCTCATCTCCCGTCTAACAGCCATGAGATTAAGAGTGTGATCGGAGAGTTTTTGTGTTCTTCTGCGGCGGGTCTTGCAGAACTTAGCTCCGACCGCATGGACAGTTTCCACGAGCTTGTCATTCATATCGTCCACTTCATTGCAGTCTTCTAGGCACTGAAAACGGTTTTGTAACTCGAGCTGAAAGGTTTCGGGACTTTGGATTAGAGCACGAGGGGGACGGAGCGTTGACTTCATCAGACGAGACCTCTCCAACTTAACATTTAGGTTCAGTGTGCCTCTAACCATTCGGTGATCGCTGCCGGTTTTCACCCTCGCGATCACTGAGATATCACTGAACAGTTGTCGTCTGGTCGTCATAATGAAGTCAGTCTCATTTTTTGTCGAACCGTCGGGGCTCGACCAAGTCCACTTCCTGTGGGGCCGCTTCTTGAACAAAGAGTTCATCATAAAGAGTCCCTCTTTCTCCATGAAGTTGGCCAGCTGCTGGCCCCTTGGGTTCCGTTGCCCCGAAGGCCTTGGAAAGGTCACAAAATATACCCATAGCATCCTCTAAATTCTCCCATGCACAAAAAATATGTTTAATAAGCTCAACTCCAGCGTCAGTTGTTGAGCGACCCCTTGTAAAACCGAATTGATTTCTATGTAGCAATTTATTAATATTAAAGAAACTTAACATCTGATCTAAAATTATTTTTTCAAAAATTTTTCTAAATGTTGGTAGTACAGAAATTGATCTAAAATTGGCGGGGTCTAATGTACTACCAGATTTACATAAAGGTATGACTTTACTGAGTTTCATTAAATCAGGAAACACACCAGATTCAACGCTTGTATTAAATATAGTGGCTAGATAATGTGCTATTATATGTATTATAGCTAAAATAACTTTAACGGTTATCCCCCATAAATCTGCCGTTTTCTTAACATCAATAGTTTTAAAATATTTAACAATATCTTTTGGCAGTACTCTATGGAATTTAAAAGTATTTGAACAAGCCTTTACATTTTGTTAATATTACTTTTACTTTGTTTTTATTTAAAACTAATTTTTGTTTTCTTGTGGTTTATGCTTATTGTTATGATGTTTTCATATTCACAAATCATGTTATGTGTTTATTATTTTATAAGGTAGTTAGTGCAAACAAACCAAATTGAAGGTTCCTTGAAATACTGTGATTTTGATTTTAATTCTAATAAAAATTATATTTTGTACTAAAATTATATTTTATTCACTCATACTTACATATTATGAATTCCACAGGCACCTATAGAATCGAATCGTCACGGAGTGCTCCGGCACAGCACCTAAAAAACCTGTAGCAGCGCCGGAGCACTCCGCGGGGAGTCAACTCCACGCGGACTCACACGGCTCTGAGTCGGAGAATCTTGAAGAGCAGTGCCTAAGACTCCGCGCAGATGTTGTACATATATATGAAAAAAACAAATAAAATACAGCCTATGATATAAAAAAAAACATGATAAATATGAATGCACAATCCCAATTAATTAATAAAAAAAAACGGTTTCTGGGTGTCAATTTTTGAGTTGCCTCGCCTAATATCGGCAATCAACCTGTTAAGAAGTATGTTAGGAATTAAACTGAGTGACAGGATAAGAAATAGTGAGATAAGGAAACGTTGTGGTCTGAAAGAAGATGTAGTGACAAAAATTGAGAAAGGTATGCTGAGATGGTTTGGCCATGTCGAGAGAATGAATGAAGAACAATTGACGACAAAAGTGTATAAGGTGAGTGTGAATAAAAGTGTTGGAAGGGGTAGACCTAGGCGGACATTTCCAGACCAAATCAGGGACGTCTTGAAAAAAGGCCAGGTCAAGAGTACCCTAAACCTTAGAGCATGTATGAAGGGAATAATGAAAGTGGATGAAGCGAAACAAGTATGTAAGGATCGTAGCAAGTGGAAAGAAGTGGTCTCTGCCTACCCCTACGGGAAAGAGGCGTGATTATATGTATGTACTAAATAGTTAATTTTATTAAATACTTGACTGTTTCGCAGTTAATTTGTCGACTTCAAATCTAATTCTTTATCAGCCTGTACGAGTGTCTTTTGCATTAGTCTCTCCCATTGAAGTTAAGAGTTGCCCTAATTACCACACTTGCGACATGGCGTTCGTCTTACGCCTTTAATGTGAATCTCCTTAATTTTTTTGGGTATTTTAAATATAGAATACGATATACCAGTACTGGTCGGAGGCTATGAGCTTTTTAAATGAGCGATACTTGCCTTTGAATTGCAGAAATATCTTCCCGGCCCACCCAAACATTTATCGGAATCAAAAATTATAAAGGATTTCTTTTATAGGATAAGGGTGACCAACGAGCACACAGACCACCTGATGGTAAGTGGTTGCTGCGGCCCATAGACATCTACACCTATCCTCGTTTGCGAATCAAAATGCAGATGCGTTGTCACCCGTGAGGATTAATATGGAATGCCTCATTTCCAGTAGAAAGGGCCTCCGGCCGCCTGCACTCACCAAGCGACACACACAGGTAAACCTCTACTTCACGCTGGTATTCTGTGAGGTCGTGGTACCACCCCAGTTCTAGCCGGCCCATCCGTGCGTAAGCAAAAGCTGCCGCGTGGCTCTACCAATGTTAAAAAAATTAACAAATATTAACAAACTTTTATCAATTACATAATTACATGTATATCGTGTGTATTTTCCAACAACCTACGTAACACCCTTACCATTTCTCACAGGTCACTTTATCCTCTGCAATTGTTGCCTGGTAGAGATGGCTTCTAGCAATAATGCTGCCAATTGTACCTTTAAATAATTTATGTTTATTTTTCTCTCTCATATGTATTTCTGGTGTAAGTTTCTCACTGTGGTTAATGTTTGTTATAACAGTAGGTGCATTGCCACTTGACAGAAGAAATTAGAAGAATGGCACCAATCCAGGCTGAATTGAGGACAGAAAAGTGTCTCTATCACCTCGAAAACCATCCTCAGATATAGGTATACTACAGTATACCCACCAGAAGTATGTGACACAAAAATGTGCTTTTCATGTAGAATAATTAAATTATTTTGTGTTAAGCTGCATAGTATAACCGTGATTCTATATTTTTATGGTTTTCAAAATATCGGAATAATACGAGAACCAATAGACTTAAATTTAAGAATAAAAAGATCGATATTTTATTCCTTAATAAATAAACACACTAAAATGAATGCTCGCATCTAAAAAGACTTTATTTACATAAGCCTTTAGGTTCGATAGACTTAAATGTTTCAAACTGCTTCCTTTTCGGATTTGTGATTTGCAACCCAAAAAAAAAACACGTAATAGTAGACCTCATAAAGATTTCCACATTCATTTGTTTTTTTTTATCGGGGACAAACAAACAACCAGTGTTACCGTACAACATCCTATAGCAAAATACGTGAATCTTTATCAAATTGTAATACGAAGTGTATATGGTCATTTCTGTTTTTAATTCAGGAGATCGTAATTTTATCGTTTCTCCTTTTGATATTGTTATATATATCGAATGATATAATTATTTATATATTTATTACTTTTTTTTCTGTGGCAACCCCGGTGAGAAGTTGTAAAGTAACTGCTACCAACTATTTTTAAAAATTAAATATTGTTAATTAATAATATCCACCTCAATTTTGAGTTACAGTTGTTAAATACGACTTATTTGTATTTGTGAAATAAGTAAAAGTCAGAAGTACCTATTTTAATTACATACATTGTGTTTAGTGTTCCAACCAAACAGCTGTAACGAACATCGTTTAAACTTATTGTAAGTGTAATTATTGTTATCCCTTTAACATTTTAAGATTTACCTATTAAGTAAGTGCTGTTGTAGATTTTATTTGGAATTATTTACAAGATAATTTAATTTGAGATTAAGGCCATACATCTAGACATTTGCTTACTCTTCTTCTTTGTTTTTCTCACTTTGTTTTCTTTTACTACATATTTACATTTAATAGTAAAATGAATACACGCAACGCCAAAACGCGCTACTTGGAGAACCAACTTCAAATGGCGCTTTAAAAACTTAAGGCGTCAAAGGAGCAGTGTGAGCTATTAATTAAAGAAAGGGAAGACAATGAAGAGGAAATAATAAATATAATTGCTAAAAATACTGAGCTAAAAAGTGACATGGTTAAGTTGCATAAAGATTATACATTTGTTTCAAAAGAAAGGGATCGTCTTCAGGGAACAGTCGATGATTTTGACCAATGCAGCTAGGAATATGAGCAATCCCTCAAATTAATTGCTGCATTGCAGTTACAGTTAAGTGAGGCTAATGAGCAGATTGTGAAATTAAAACATTACATAGATAACATGAAAGCGTCCCGAACTCAAATTCTGTTCAATAAGCTCATAGAATGTGAATTTTATAAATCTAAAGCATTGCAACGCTCTACAACAATCGAATTGACTAGTGATGATTATGTCATATTAAGAAGGGCAGCAAGGACTACCTGCAGTAGAAGAAAATTAAAGAAATATATAAAAATTAATAAATATATTAGGAAACTGCAACAATTAATTAAAACTAAAATTAATATTAAAAATTATATAAATGTGTGCAAAGAAAAGCAAGAACTAATTAATAAACCTAAAATATAATACATTTATTCAATTGAGGTGGAATATATGACTGTTATGAGACTGATATAGAGTGTCTAAATTCAACAATTTTATGACTTCAAAACTCCCTACAAATTGTATCAAATAAATATGCATTGGCTCAAGATGAGATAAAAGAACACATATTGGCCATGATTGATTTATTAAAATCACGTTAATATAATAAGCAGCGCTTTGACTGCTTAATAAAACATCAGAGTGAGTATCAGCACTCCAGACCAGGTTCATCGGGGACAATATGTGTAAATAACAAAGTAAACAGTAAGGCCTCATTATTTTCACCTACACTCTACGACAGTGCCATGACAAAGGATATACGAGTACACTTAAAAATCAATGTAAATATTTAAGAAAATAAATTTATTATGTATTGTGATGACATTGGCAAAAATATGGGCATGGTGTTAAATAACTGTTTAAAAGGACATTTGATCAGTAATTATTTATTATTTAGTATTAAGATCAGTATTTATTATTTAGTCATATAATTAATAAAGTTTTAGCTAGTAAATTTTGTCCTAATAGCACATTAATAATCCTTGTTGGGAGAAGAGGCAATGTAAACAAAAATCAATTATTATAATATAATATTAATAATGTAAATACTTTAAATGTACATAAAATTATCTTGTTTACATTGCCTTACATACAGGGTTGGCCGCAGGAAAATTTAATAAGATATGATTTAAATTTATTAATGAATAACTTTTCATGTAGTAATAATTTAAACTTGAATTTCAATTGTTACAATTATAATAATAGAAATAATTTATTAGACATAAATAATTTAATTAAGAATTTTTGACTAGTGATAGGTATTACCTATCTTAATATAAATAAAGACAGATAGCAAATGTGCTATCTTATTGTTTAAATATTAACACAGCCAAGGACTGGGCTACATGGACATCTGCTTCTTTTGAGCAGTATAATGACGTAATATGCAATTTGGAATCAGTTCCAAGTAATTTAAATAAGAAAATGAGACAATAGAGGTAATATCTAGCAGTTCTAATAATTTAAATAATTTAGAATGTTGCTAACAAATTTTTAATTGTATGACTCCACAGAGTGATAATGAAAATTATTTACACCTGGTGCATCAAAATATACAAGGCATGATAGGCAAAGAGCCAGAAATTGAGTTGATCTTAAATAGCAACAATATTCATATTTTATGTATTACTAAACATTGGTTAAAAGCTTAAAACTTAATGTTTAACTTCAGTAATCACCAGGTGGTCAGTTCTCAGAAGAGTTACGGTTTTAAGAGGTGGCTCCTTAAATAGCCTAGTAAAATATTATCATGTAAAGAACGTAAAGATATTGTGAGCCTCTCTGTTGACAGAACTGTAGAAATGGCATGTGTTGAGTTTGAGCACCTTATTATTGTGAGCGTCTACAGACCCCCATGTTCTACATACGATACTTTTGAAAACATATGGAGGAAGTTCTTGCTAAGCTTAATAAACAGAATAAATCTGTTGTAATATGTGAAGAATTTAATATCAATCTCCTAGAACCTAGAAGCTTCCTCCATAAATATTAAATTTATATAATTGTTTAAATCATATGGTATTTTTAATATATTTATAGAGCCAACGCGTATTGCTCAATCTAGTGCAAAATGTATAGATAACATTTTTACAAATGTGAAGCCGTTGAATAAATTTATAATTCAAAAATTAAGTTCTGATTACTGTGGACAAGTAGTTTCATTACCTTATATGATCACAAAAAGCAAGTAGATGAGGAAGTTGTGTTTGTTCCAGTAATTGCACGTCGCTTGGAGAAATTTACTTATTTATTTAGTGAAAAAACTTCCATCACTTTTATATCAAAATGATTCAAATTTTTTGAACATTATTCAAGCTTATTTGCAATAAATTTAACAATACTTTTACTTCTAAAACATTCTCCTTTAACATTTGGAAGTCATGCAATGAATGGGCGATAGAAGAAGTCCATAAGAGCATGCATAGGTTATATGATCTTTACCATGAAAGGTCATATAATCGTAGCGTCGAAATTAGGGAATATGTAAAAAAATATTCAAAAATATTTAAAATAGTATGCTCCACAGTCAAGTCTTTGTATTTGAGCAACAAAATTAATACGGCTTCTAATAAAATTAAACTGACATGGAGTATAATTAATAGCGAAACTGGTAAGATCAACTCTCACAATTCAAATTACCAGTTAAGTGTTTACAACAAATTAACTGTATCAGATTAGGACGTAGCAATGGGTTTTGGAAAATATTTTACTGATATTCTGATATTTACCACTAAGTCACTGAATTCTTCTCCAGCCGATGCCGAATCATAACTTAAACAAAATGTAAATGCGTGTACAAAGAATTTTACATTTCATAAAGTATCATCAAAAGATATTGTAAAATATTTTAAATCTATTGATGTTAAGAAATCTGCGGATCTGTGAGGGATTTCCGTTAAAGTTAATGCGTCTATAATAGATAATAGTATCGAATCTGGTGTGTTTCCTGATTAAATGAACTATAGTAAAGTAATACCTTTATTTAAATCTGGCAGTACATTAGACCCCGCCAATTTAAGACCTATTTCTGTACTGCCAACACTTAGCAAGATTTTTGAAAAAAATATTCTTGATCAAATGTTAAATTTCTTTAATATAAATAATTTACTTCTTAAAAATCAATTTGAATTCACAAGGGATCGCTCGACAACTGATGCCGGTGTTGAGTTGATTAAATATATCTTTAATACACGGGAGAATTCACAGGATGCTTTAGGTATATTTTGTGACCTATCCAAGGCCTTCGATTGTGTGAAACATTACCATGAAACATTAGTCAGGAAACTTCAACACTACGGTGTAAAAAGTAATGCTCTTAAATTTATTATTTGATATTTAGGTAAGAGAACGCAAAAAGTTGTCATTAGTATGAGCTCTTCCGGGTCGATGGTACAAATGGGCGTGACTCAAGGCTCGATTCTCGGCCCCTTTCTGTTTCTTGTATACTTTAATGACTTACCTTACATAGTAGGGCATAACCATGATATAGTATTATTTGCAGATGACACTTCTTTAATTTTCAAATTAAGTCGACGATTACTAAAATATGACGAAGTAAATAATGCTACATCTAAATTAGTAAATTGTTTCAATGTTAATAATTTGCATTTAAATGGCACTAAAACGAAATGTTTCATATTCATGACTCCAAATGTTAAAAAATAAATACTAATGTAATTTACTTTTATTTCATTTACACTTTAACAGTGGTAGAGCCACGCGGCAGCTTTTGCTGTCGCACGGATGGGCCGGCTTGAACCGGGGTGGTACCTCGACCTCACAGAATACCAGCGTAAAGTAGAGGTTTACCCCTGCGTTTCGTTTGGTGAGTGCAGGTGGCCGGAGGCCCTTTTTACTGGAAATGAGGCATTCCATCTTAGTCCTCACGGGTGACAACGCTAGATGCGATTTTGATTTGTAATAGAGGATAGATGTAGATGTCTTGGGCCGCAGCAACCACTTACCATCAGGTGGACTGTGTGCTCGTTTGTCACTCTTTTCCTATAAAAAAAAATTAAATGGGGAGAAACTGAGTCTTGTAGATACCACCATTTTTCTTGGAATCACACTAGACAAGAAGCTTAGAGCCCCCATATATCAAAGCTAGCAAGCAGACTTAGTTCTGCAGCATATGCTGTAAAAAAGATTAGAAGTCTTCCCAGTGTTGAAACAAATAGACTAGTTTATTTTAGCAATTTCCATAGCATAATGTCGTATGGTATTTTACTATAGGGACATGCAGCTGACACTGAAATTATATTTGTTTTACAGAAGAGGGCCATATGAGAAATTTATCATTTAAAGCCTAAAGACAAAAATTTAAGAAAATTAATATATTAACTTTGGCTTCTCAATATTTTTATGAAAATGTAATGTACGTACACAAAAATAAATGTAGTTTTACAAAATTAAGTGATATTCATTCTGTAAATACTAGGAACAGTCACAAGCTAGTAGTACCAATAAGTCGACTTCATCTAGTCAGTAATTCATTCTTGGGGCGATGCAACGAAATCCCAGAAAATATACAAAATTTGACCTCCTCAAAGTTCAAAAACTTTATTAAACTAAAATTGTATAAAATGGGTTATTATAATATTAAAGAATTTAAGGATGATAATAACCCCTGAAAATCAGGTGATTGCTACCAAGCTATTTCTAATTTGTTGTGTTGTTAATTTGTGTAACATACATGATTGTAAGCTGTTATTTAAAAAAAAGTCCCGCTGGGTTTCTTGCTGGTTCTTCCCAGGAAGGAGGTTTTTTTTTCGAACCAGTGGTAATTAAACAAAAGAGTGACCTTCAGTAAGTATTATTTATAATCTATATTGAATAAAAAGTTTCTGTTTCTGTTTCATATATTGAATCTAGCATTCCTTAATTAATATTTAGTACTTATTCTCAGCAAAGGACTTGTGGAGGGGTATAATAATGGTGATGATGCAATTATACACTTTATTTACATAATATGTACCTACGTAAAAAATATTGTTTGCGCGGAATAAAAAGTCAGTGATATAAACCTCGTATAATATTTTGTGCATGTACTTTGTTTGTGTAAATTATAAATTTTCTATTTACTTTAATATAAGAAAACGTCTAACGCCTCGAAACGTCTAATTTATACATATAATAAATATGTAAAGAAGTCGTGTCTGTAATTCTAACATATTCTTGAAAAACTACCAGGAAACTAAATAAAGGTTTCTGAAGCCAAATTAATGGTTTTTAGAATTTATGTCTGTCTGTATGTCTATGTATCTGTGTATTCTGGATTCACGCAAAAGCTACTGAGCCGATTTACATGAAATTTTGTACTTAGATAATTAGTACTTATGGCAACTTATAGGCTACTTTTTATCCGATTACGGAACTTTAAAAAAATGAAGGTTAATCCTTTCCTTCCTTAATATGTTAATTTTCTATTATATAAGTTATAGGCGGGATGACGGGTGTTTTTCAAATTAATACCATATTTATAAATAAAGTTTAATATTTAGTTATAACCTTGGTAAATAATTTGAAACTACACCAATTTAGTGATTAAAACAGCGCCAATCTATCATCAAATGGAAAAAGTAGGATATGTTTAGAAATTAGATTTTTAAAATTATTTAAATATTCTAACTATCTCTAATTAAATAATTTCAAAATTCTATCTCTCCTACCTGAGGTACAAATTAGAATACTCCATTGTGCCCTGGGCTGGAGTTTGCGTGTACGTCAGAGAGCACATCTGTGTTCGACGTTTCGGCAGTTTTGAAGGTACGGACCTGTCCATCCTATGGCTGCACGTAGACAGCGACGGCCATGCCCGCGTCTACGGGTGCCTCTATAGGTCTCATAGCGGTAATGTCGACAAAGATCGACTCATCGACCACGTCCAAATGGCTGCAGACTCCGAGCTACAACAGGTCCCATCCGCAGAGATTGTGATGCTCGGTGATTTTAACGCCCAACCCGCTCAATGGCTAGGTTTCCGTTTAACCCATCAAGCGGGTAGTTCTGTTTAGGACTTTGTGCTAAACAAGATCTTCACCATAAACTGCTGCTGCAGGTCTCCTCACGAGGGAACTCCTCAACAGCTATAGTAGCATGATTATGAAAGTTTGAATCCGCGTTTAAAAAGCATTTTTAGTGAAAACTAATCATTAGTACCTAAATTTTTCTTATTACTCGCTACTAGTCGGTCTGACTTTAAATTAAATAAATATTAAAAATAGGTATCATCATCTTCCTATCCTTTTTCCAAATAGCATGGGGTCGGCTTCCAGTCAAACCAGATGCGGCTGAATACCCGTGATTTACATGGCGCGACTGCTTTTCAAACCTCCAAAACCCAGATATTAGGCATCACGATACTCTTGGATAGACTGATGGTCAGACATTATGGCATCTTGTAACGACTGTCAAAGATCTACGAATGGCAACATCACATTGGTACTTTCCCGGTTTCGTACTAGCAACTTTATACATGAGAGGCGGGTGCCTTAGCCACTGGGACACCACGACAGTCAAAACAACAGTAAAAAAAAATAGGTATATATAATCTTTAAAATATACTTATATCTTGTTTAATTTGTCTTCACCTATTGTGACAACCTTACCAAAATAGGTACCAATTTTGCACTTACTTTTGAAGCTTTGTCTCTGTTTCGTTTATCTAATCATGTCCATGTGTAGGGGGCTCGTTTCAGATGCGGGCACTGTGAGATGAGGTGTAGTGCCACTGCCAGCTGCTTGCTTTTTAGTTGAGTTTTCGTGTGTGTATGCGTATCGTACTTGTCGTCGCTTGTTGTACGTTTGTGATACACAATGAAACTTTTTTTAAAAAAAGTAAAAAATTCTTCATGTAGTCGACAATATTTAATATGGTTACGTATTCAAAATCTGTGCTGTCTTCTATGTGTCAAAAGAGCATTGATAAATTCTATATCTTCTGCCTTCATTTCTTTATCGCAAAATTGATATATATATATATATATATATATATATATATATCAAAATATAAAAGTGTTTTTTTTCACTGATCTACGTTTTCTGTACACTATACAGCTACCTCTGACAAACATCGTCTAGTGACTGCTATTTTTTTGCTCGGGTCCGTCCCTAGCACATATCCATCCCTAGCACATATCGCAACACATCCCTTGCACACATCCTAACCTTGTTTTGTATGTACAAAAATTTCGCTCTGTTGAGCCGTTCCTAATGAAGCTGCGCTGAGTGCGGCTGAGTAAATTAAGTGATTAATTTACTTAGCCTAACTCACCGAAGCTTGTTGTCTTGCAATACCTGCTTGACGTGCTGAAGCTCTGCGGCCGGATGTCTTCTGTCACAGATCCCATGTGTTCTCTGCAACAAATATTTACCAATGGTAGTTAACTGTGATGGATGATGGTCAGATTCACTATTTAAATATCGGTTGGTATGGGCCTTCTATACCTGTGTATAAGAAGCAAGACTTCAAAATAGTGTAAGCTCGTACTGCGTGGATTGTATTAAAAATTAATGTTCAAGAACTGAAGGTAGCCGGGCTAACCATGACATCTACTATTTTAGCCCCCTGTGTTCATGGGTGCTGAAAAGCATCCGAAATGTCGTGAAGAAATAACAAGTTAATTAAACGCGATAAAATCCAAAGTTATAATCCACTCTTCCCCGTTATATTATTGATTGTGATAGTTGTCAACAAAGCATGTTTTATATTTTTAAGCCGTAGCCCGAAGATTAAATTTTAAATCGCCTACCTACTAAGATAGTGGTTAGTCGTCCCAACATGAAAAATATTTTTTAACTGGGACATAACTTAACAGAAAGTTATAATGTGATTCAAGTGTAGTTTTTAAGATTTGTAAAATCTGTCTATTGTGTAAACAAAAAAAGAAAGAATATTTGATGTGTTCAAATCCAGCACGGTATATTTTTTTGCTTTGCCAACAAGCCGCCTCTAGGTCCTTCAAAAGCGTCATTGCCAAGGCAAGGTCTTAAGGCACATCGGCAGAATTGGCGAGAAGCTAGTTCACCTTCCTTCGGGAACCCGTGCATTCTGGTCTCTCGCCAAGGCTGTCCAAGGAAACTTCTGTCAGCCATCTCTTCCATCTCTGCACAGAGAGGACGATTCACTTGCCCATGCCGCAGAGGAGAAAGCCGATCTGTTAAGCTCTCTTTTTGCGTCCAACTCGACTCTAGATGACAGGGGAAACACACCGCTGACCATCCCGCGATGTGAGTGCTCCATGCCGGATGTGCGATTTACACAGCGCTCGGTCCGCAAAGCACTCCTTTACCTGGACGTCAGCAAGTCGAGTGGGCTCGATGGAGTCCCTCCCATTGTGCTGAAGACGTGTGCTCCGGAGTTGGCACCGGTTTTAACGCGTCTTTTCCGGTACTCCTACTCCCAAGGCGTAGTCCCGAATTCATGGAAGAGAGCTTTGGTCCACCCGATCCCTTAAAAAAAGCGACCGTTCAGACTCGTCCAACTACAGGCCTATCGCCATCACCTCCTTGTTCTCCAAAATAATGGAAGCCATTATAAACTGCCAGCTCATGAGGTAACTTGAGGATCACCATTATAAACTGCCAGCTCATGAGGTAACTTGAGGATCACCAGCTGATTAGTGACTGCCAGTACGGTTTTCGTCGGGGTCGATCAGCTGGTGATCTTCTAGTCTACTTAACTCATAGATGGGCGGAGGCAGTAGAGTCCAAGGGGGAGGCATTAGCCGTTAGTTTGGACGTAGCGAAGGCCTTTGATCCGGTCTGGCACATAGCACTTTTTTCGAAGCTTCCTTCCTATGGGCTTCCCGAGAAATTATGCAAATGGATCACCAGTTTCCTTGCTGATCGGAGCATCAAGGTCTTAGTAGACGGTGCATACTCTGATTTCAAGCATATCAACGCTGGTGTTCCACAAGGCTGCGTGCTATCACCAACGCTGTTTTTCCTGCATATCAATGATATGTTGCTAACTGTTAGCATTCATTGCTATGCAGACGACAGCACTGGTGATGCCTTATATACCGGCCATGCCAATATTTCTCGGGAAAACGTCGCCGAGTACCGGGACAAACTTGTGTCGGAAGTCGAGTCTTTGCTTTACAAAGTCTCGGATTGGGGCCGACTAAATCTAGTCCAGTTCAATCCCCAGAAGACACAAGTTTGCGCGTTTACCGCTAAAAAGAACTCCATTGTCATATCTCCTCAGTTTCAAGGCACTCCTCTTGCTGCCTTAGCCAGTATCGGAATCCTTGGCGTCGACATATCGAATAGTGTGCAGTTTCGTGGTCACTTGGAAGGGAAGGCCAAATTGGCCTCTAAAAAGCTTGGCGTGCTCAGCAGAGCGAGACAGTATTTCGCTTGCAACTTTACAAAGCGCAAGTTCGGCCCCACGTAGAATACTGTTCTCATCTCTGGGCCGGGGCACCCCAGTGCCAGCTCCTTCCACTTGACAGCATCCAGCGCAGAGCGGTTCGAATCGTCGACGACAGAGTTCTTTCTGATCAGCTCGATACACTGGCACTGCGTAGAGATGTTGTATCTCTTTGCGTATTTTGTTGCATCTATCACGGGGAGTGCTCTGAGGAATTGTTCGGACTAAATCCAGCCGCTCAATTTCTCAATCGCACATCGCGACAAAACTCGCGTTACCATCCAAACCATCTGGATAATTGGCGGTCCACCACTGTGCGATTTAGAAGATGTTTTCTCCCTCGCACGACTTCCTTGTGGAATCAATTATCACCAGCGAATTTTCCGGACCGATACGACTTAGGAACCTTCAAGAAAAGAGCTTACACCTTTCTAAAAGGTCGGGAACGCATCTGCAATTCCCTAGGTGTTGTGGTTGTTCATGGGCGGCGGTAGTCACTTACCATCAGTTGAGCCGCAGGCTCGTTTGCCCCCTATTCTATAAAAAAAAATTGTTTTGAGTTTTGTAGTGCGTTTTTGTGCGTTTGATGTATGTGGGCCAATTCACGATGCAATAGAAACTCCTTACTCTGCGTGTATCATTTACACTAAAATAAATCATATTTTTTACTAAAATACTACAAATACACATACTAATAACACTAATTTATTATGTACATGAAGCAATATAGATTTGAAACAAAGTTCACTTTGGATTGCAGCAACATATAAAACGAAGTACTCAAGAAAAGTGGACTCAAGATTGTTACTGGCTGGTACCCTAGAGATGGTAAAAGGAAAAGTGAAAGGCATGGGAAAAGAGGATGAGATCAAAAAACAGCCGGTCCAGATTGAAGAATGGTTGCTAGAAATAAAAAGCAATGGAAGATATTAGAGAAGGCCTTTCCCAAGAGGCACACTGAACTGAGAGACATTCTATTAACATCATGATAATTTAGAAAAAATTCAATAAAGGTTTACGACAAAATATTTTTGATTGATTAATTGAAATTAAAAATGGTAAGGAAGAAAGTAAAATAAGAATTTATATTGCTGAGTTATAAAACAAAACTGCCCGTTACTTTTTTATTGATACTGTGGAAGTTATTGCCCGGATTAAATCTATACTACTTTTCAGTACAAGTAATGTCTTGGCATCTAATAAAACAACGGCAGTAGCTAGTAGTAGTAATATAAAATAAGTTTATTCTTATTGGTGTTGCAACAAGTAATCGAGTCTCGATGTTTGCCCATTTTATGTATGTTTGTAAAATGACACACGAAACAGGCCAAAATCCTAGAGTAGGAGCAATATTTTTTAACATATATTAAGCTTAGTACAGACGCCGAGATAGAAGCGTGCAGAAGAGCAGTCGTTTGCAAACATGACAAAAATCCTTGGATTGCAGTGCTCTAAGTAAGGGTTGTTTAAAATATAGACAGAACACGCCTCATCGTCACATGGTGCGCATAAATAACACTTTCGATATATGAGTACTCGCTCCCAAAAGCCCCTCGCGTGGCGCCGCGTTCGGTCTACACATAAGTTCTTGGGTTATAGTGACCTGGGTTGCAACAACTCAGTCAGTAGGATTAGGTTTACTTTTAGTAATTTTGGGAAATTTAACGGTAGAGCCACGTGGCATCTTTTGCTGTTGCACGTACGGGCCGGCTCGAGCCGGGTTGGTATCACGACCTCACAGAATACCGGCAAAGTTTATGGGGGGCCGGAGGTCCAATCCTCCCCCCTCCCATAGATATGGTAGTGAAATTAAATGAAAGACTACCCCAGGAGGGTACCAGCACCCCTGGAGAATCCTCCACGCAGCACGGCAAGCATCCACGACCAAGCTACTCCATTCCTGCGCGTGAGTGCTCAGGCTGCCACGCGTATCTTGGGAGGGGGGGGGGGGGCAAAATTTCGCTCAAAACAATAACTACTCTACTAACACCTGCCTCGCTATCCGTGAATTTATGAAACATCAGGGGACTTCACTTGAACCTAAACGCCGTCCACTACCGTCTCGAGACGGCGAAGCCTGCCTTGCTCTTTCTGAGCGAGACGCAGGTGTCCTCTTCGGCTGCTACTTCGTATCTCTCCTACCCGGGGTACAGATTGAAAGACTCCTTTGTGCCTCGGGCTGCAGTTTGGGTATACGAGCGGCTATCTGTTTTCGACGCCCCGGCAGTCTTGAAGGTTCTGACCTGTCCATCTTTTGGCTAGGCGACAACGACAAACATCTACGCATTTACGGGTGCCTCTATAGTTTCCATAGCGGTGACGTCGAAACAGACCGACTCATCGACCACGGAGGAAGGACCACGCTCTCACAGAATACCAGCGTTAAATAGCAAATTAACTTTTCTGTATTACGTATGGTGAGTGTAGAGAACCGGAGACATTTTTCGCTGGAAAAGAGGCATGTATTTCATCTTATTCTTCACAAGTGACTACGCATATGCATTTTGATTCTTTATAGAGGACAGATTTATATGTCTATGAGTCACAGCAAACACTTACCATCAGGTGGACTGTGTGTTCGTTTGTCGCCCTATCCTATATAAAAAAATTCCAAATGGCTACAAATTCCTTGCTACAACAGGTCCCTTCCGCAGATATCCTTGGCGATTTTAACGCCCACCACGCCAAATGGCTCAGTTCACGATTAACCGATCATGTGGGGAGATCTGTTCATGATTTTGCCTTGGCATATGGTCTGACACAACTGGTTACTACGCCTCCACGGATTCTAGATGTGGAAGATCAAGCACCTTCCCTGTTTGACCTTCTGCTGACATCTCATCTGGACTGATATGAAGTCTCCGTCGACACCCCTCTTGGCTCCTTGGACCATCGTCTAATCTGAAATGTGGGGCTTCTCACTCTGAAATCGCGGTTACTTTCTGCAGGCTGCCGCCGTATTTGGCACTTTAGGTCGGCCGATTGGAATGCGATACGGTCTCTCTTTGCATCCTACCCTTGGAGGTGGTTTCGCTTCTCGCCGGACAATCCTAACGTTGTTGATAATTCTATTGCTGATGTGGTACTTCATGGTATGGAACTTTTTTCTTTCCTCTGTGGTACCAATCGGAGACAGTTCTCAGCCATGGTATAGTAAATTATCATCACGATACAAACAGGACTGCTACCGGGCCTGGGATGACGCATCAACGTTCCTCCTCTTACGACCTCCAGGTCCTTCAAAAAAGTCATTCTTGAGACAAAGTCATAGGCAGAATTGGCGAGAAACTAGTGCGCCTTCGCTCGGGAACCCGTGCATTCTGGTGTCTCCCCAAGGCTGTGCAAGAAAACTTCTGTCAGCCATCTCTTTCATCTCTGTACAAGGAGGGTAACTCACTGGCCCGTGACGCTAAGAAAAAAAGCCGATCTGCTAGGCTCTATCTTTGCGTCCAACTTGACTTTCAATGACAGTTGGAAAACACCGACTATCCCGCGGTGTGAGTGCTCCATGTCGGATATGTGGTTCATACAGCGCTCGGTTTGCAAAACACTCCTCTCCCTGGACATCCACAAGTCGAGTGGGTCTAACGGGATCCCCATAATTGTGCTGAGGACGTGTGCTCTGGAGCTAGCACCGGTTCTAAAGCGTCTTTTCCGGTACTCCTACTCCCAAGTCGTAGTCCCGAATTCATGGAAGACGGTTTTGATCACCCAATCCCTAAAAAAAGGCGACCGCTCGCACTTATCTAACTACAGGCCTATCACCATCACCTCCTTGTTCTCCAGAAAAATAGGGTCCATTACAAACTGCCAGCTCATGCGGTAACTTGAGGATCACCAGCTGATTAGTGACCGCCTATACGGTTTTTGTCAGGGTTGATCAACTGGTGATCTTCCGGCCTACCTGACTCATAGATGGGCAGAGGAAGTAGAGTGCAAGAAAGCCATTGCGAAGGCCTTCGATCTGGTTTGGCACAAAGCGCTTCTTTCACAGCTTCCTTCCTATGGGCTTCCCAAGTAATTGTGCAATTGGATCACCAGCTTTCTTGCAGATCGGGGCATACAAGCCTATTAATGCTGGTGTTCCACAAGGCTGTGTGCTATCAGCAACCCTGTTTCTTCTGCATATCGATGATATGTTGCGAAGCGGTAACATTCATTGCTATGCGGATGATAGCACTGGTGATGTTCTTTACACCGGCCGTGCCAATATTTCTCGGGAAAACGTCACCGAGTAGCATAACAAACTTGGGTCTGAAGTCGAGTCTTTGCTGAACAAAGTCTCGGATTGGGCGCGACTAACTCTAGTCCAGTTTAATCCTTGGAAGACACAAGTCTGCGAATTTACCGTTTAAAGAACCCCTTTGTCGTATCTCCTAAGTTTCAAGGGGAGTCCCTTGTTGCGTCAGCCAGTATCGGAATTCTCGTCGTCGACATATCGAGTGACGTGCAGTTTCGTGATGTTTGGCGGTCCAACACTCTACGTTTCACTAGGAGTTTTTTTCTCTCCGACTGAATATCAGTGTGGCGATAACTATGTTGCTGCAGAATTTTGCTTAGATGATAGGCTATTTGTTGCTGCAATCCAATGTAAACTTTGTCTCAAAGCTTAATTGTTTCTTTTACATTATAAACTAGTGTTATTAGTATGTGTTTTTGTCGTATTTTAGTAAAAAAATATATTTTTTTAAAGTTCAAATGCTACCCACATAGTAGCATTTTCTCCTGCATCGTGAATGCGGTCCACATACATCAAATTCATAAGGAGACACAACCAAATTCAAAACAATTATTTGTGGGCAAAGCAAACAATTATTCCGTGCTGGATTTTAACACGCCAGATAATATTTTTTTCTTTCTTTGTTTACACACAGTAGACAGATTTTACATATCTTGAAAATTATGCTTGGATCACATTTTACTTTTAAAGCAGTTAAGTTAGAAACCAGTTAAAAAATATTTTTCATGTTGGGAGGACTTCCCACTACCTAAGTAGGTAGAAGTTTTAAAACTAAGTCTACGGTCTACGGCTTAAAAATATAAAACATACTTTGTTAACAACTTGATAAAATGCAAAGATTTTTTTTATGGGATAGGGTGACAAACGAGCACATAGTCCACCTGATGGTAAGTGGTTGCTGTGGCGCATAGACTTCTACATCTTTCCTCGTTTGCAAATCAAAATGCAGATGCGTTGTCACCCGTGAGGACTAAGATGGAATGCCTCTTTTCCAATAAAAATAATCTCCGGTTCTCTACACTCACCATACGAAACAATGCAGTGTTAGGCTGCTATTCATTGAGATGTCAGTTTACGCTGGTAATATGTGAGATCGTGGGCTTTCCCCGGTAGAGCTGACCCATTTGTGCTACAACTATACTACTAATATAACTGCAGCATGGGTCTACCTCGTATTATGTCTTTATCCTTCTAAGGTGAGTTTTATAAAAAATAAAATGTAATAGATTTTCTATGCAAAACTTATACTGTTTATCAAGCCGTCGTAGAGTACAGTTTTTTTATCAACAATTTCTATACAAAGTCATCATACAATTAATCTGTACACCTTGAAATGAAATTACAATAATACAAAAGTCCGATTAACTATTCTAGATTGTTTTGCTACTTTTACGGTTTATTTAGAGACGCGGTAACAACACAAGTACCCCCGGTTCGAACTCCGCCAGTATCTATTAAGTTATTAAATAAAAAATTAATTACTGATTCACCACATACTTGTTTGAGAAGTAAACCATCATTGAGAAACGTGCATCCTCGAGAAATTAAAAATAAATATTTCGAAGACACCTGTAGAGTACAGGTGTTTTTGAAATATTTTTTTTTACGCATTAGTTTAGCGTGGCATGAATTTTACTGCCTTAAAATCATTGAATTTAGACCTTACTACTTTAAGAATACTATTTGTAAAATATAACGGAGAATAGTAGAAAAACATTAAATATTTTCATTATAACTTTAGATATTTGTTTAACCAACCCAAGGCGGGTGTGTAGCATCTATGGAAAAAATCCTTCTATGACGCATTCTATAGAAGAGGCCTATGTTCAGCGATGAAATTTTATAGTCTGAAAAGAAATGGAAATATATTATATATTTTTAATTTACACTTAAAGATAATATTATGTAAACATTAATTCCTCTTAAATGTGTAGGTTCGGTGAGTCAGTCATTTTTGTCTTTTTAAATCACCGAAATTTTCTTTAACATATTTGATTTTTGTGAAGTATAAATGTTGTTTAAAATAATATTATTCAAATTTAACTGATATATGCCTGA
The DNA here is from genome assembly GCA_033319125.1 of Parnassius glacialis. NCBI lineage: Eukaryota > Metazoa > Arthropoda > Insecta > Lepidoptera > Papilionidae > Parnassius > Parnassius glacialis. Next base: position 42,736,133 of record JAVANC010000005.1, read on the forward strand.
CGTGAAGCAAAAATATAATATTACATAATTGATATATGCAAGGTTGTATTAGTTTTCATTAGTTACAGTCTGGAGTTCAAATGAATCCTTCGACTTTGATTAATGAGGTGTCGCAAGATTACAAAGTTTGCTATACGTAAAATTAGTATGTCTTTTTATTCGACCACCTTGACAAAATGTGTTGGCGTTCTGGAAATTTTAACAAAGAAAAGGTGTATTGTATCAACGCTTATATGTGTAGATGATATTATTTTTTAATATTATAATACAGCTTAATACGCATATACGTAGATACAAAATATATTTTCATTTTTACATTCACAACTCCTTGTTAGATTAATGTCCGAAAATAAGCAAAAATTACCTATCAATAGAAAGTTGAGACATAAAGCGACATACGCTTGTCCATAGAATTATTGCGCATTGTCATATTTAACAATCAAGAAATGGTCTTAATTATTCAATTAACAGCGTTGTAATTTATGAGCTTCAATAACATCTTTTTCTCAGACAAGGCTCATTTACACTTAACTGGGTATGTCAACAGACAAAATTGCAGATAGTGGAGTGATGGTAACCCGAAATTGAAGAGCCAAAAGCCCTTACACTCGCCCAAATTTACTGTATGTGCTGCTTTATCAGCCAGCGGCGTTATTGCTCCATACTTTTCTGAAGATCAGAGAGGCCGCCCCGTTACCGTCAACACAGTTACAGAACTTTTCTGCTCCAGCATTACAGGACTACTCAGGTTTTAATCAATGATCATGGTTTCAACAAGATGGAGCGACATGCCACACCTCCAACGATTCCATAGCAGTAGTTCAGGAAATTTTTGGTCAAAAAGTCATATCCAAAAGAGGTCACATTAACTGACCACCCCGCAGCCCAGATTTGCCACCAATGGATTTTTTTCTTTTGGGGCTATCTTAAAAGTAAAATTTTTGATAACAACCTATCGTATATTGAAGAATTAAAAGAATATATACGCGAGGAAATTCATAAAATTTCTCCAAACACTTGTCGGGCGGTGATGGAAAATTTCCGCGCTAGGTTATAGGTGTGCCAAAATAATCAGGGATCACATTTATATGACGTTATTTTCAAAAAATGAAACTACGATATCTGTACTTTTATAATAAATCAACAATTTTTCGCTCATATCTCATTTTGTATTTTCTATGACCATTTGAAATGTTACCGGACTTTTGGTCAAACCTTTATATGGGATTTTAATTTCCGATGTATTCGGTCCCCTAATTCAAATTGTATAAAATGCAAAGGGAAAGAAAATAAATATTACAGCCTTTTAAAATTATTCTGCCTCCACAATTGAAAAATGCATTATTAATATTCGTTTCCAATTCGTTCTTGTTTTTCGGGGAAATATAAATTAAGCCATTGTCTAAAGATTATACAAACGATCAATCGACGGTTCGACGACACATCTCCTCTTCCAGTATTACAAAAGTATGCTACCAGCGCATGATATCAGTAAGGAAATATGTATAGAACTGAAACGTGTACTTAATTTGTGGTTTTATGAGAAAGCTTTCAGTCGCATGAAGTTTATCTGCCTGATAGAATACGTAAAGAAGTTAGGTGCAGTAGAACTAGAGTAACTGGTACAGCCTAATGAATTTGTCATTTGAAGTAGCAATTGGTTAGCCATAATATAGTTCTAAGATCTGAAAATCAATTGAAAAGAAAGCTATTTGAGTGCAAGCCTTGTAACCGTTTAAACGGAGTGTAGGGTGGCCTCGCACTAGATGTAGTGTAAAACTTGTAAGACGCGCAGGAAGTCCATGAATGCAGGTGACTTGGATCGTGTTTTGTGGCATCCTCTGAGTGAGCTCTTTGTTCAGTAGCGGAATTGTGTAGGGCTTTTAAGATGAATATAATGAAATCTGTTTCATATTTATATATTTTAGAATTGGAATATACCGTGTATTGGCAGCGTAATGGAATCAGAAAGAAGTTACACACTTCTGAAGAGGTTTACAAAGGGGCAAAGTATCCCAATGTTGTATATTAAAAAAAATCCAAAAAAATGTTTATTCTAATCCATTTTTACAGCGTGTTTATCATATATTAAAAAATCACACAAAAATCAGACAGTTTGTCCGGGGATTTTTAATTTAAAAATATTTAAATAAATATGATCTACTTACTGTTTACGCGCTTTACCACCAAGTAATTTTGGCATATTACTTAATGGGGAAAGCTTGCGCATCGCCATAAGAATCCCATTAGGAGCGGCGGTTTGTAAACCCCATCAGGGCCACCAGGGCCCTGTGGGTAGCAGCGTCGACGAAAGTTTGGGCTCCACGGACTTTCATGTAAGGAAAGTACTGTTAATTTTTCACGGCAAGGTTCTTTGAACCATGTGACCCGAAGGGCTCTTGTATCTATAAATGTTTCCTCCGTTTTCTCGGAGCGTTTTTGGCACGATACCACGAGGAGTAGGACTGTATGATAATTAGGTTATAGTATATATCTTTTGCTGCGGATTATTATTTTATTATTATATTATTTGTTCTTTCTTTAGCGAGGATTTGTGGTCTATCAAATCTAATGTAGTGACGTGGGCGATCCTGTACGTGTTCACAGACTGCAGACTTCCCGGAACGTCGATTCTTCACATCAGCTACGTGTTCTTTAACGCGGGATTTTATGGATCTTTTAGTTTGTCCTATATAAGAGAGACCACATTCACAATCAAGCTTGTACACTCCTGCATCTTGTAGAGAAATATTACACTTGACTGATGGTAAAAACTGACTAATCTTCTTCGGTGGCTTGAAGTATGTTTTAATGGAAGCACGCATCAAAATGTAGCCAATGTTGTCAGTGACACCTCTGAAATATGGCAGTACAGCAGGCACTCGCTCGACTGTGGCCGGCTTCACTCGTTCACTGTGACGTAGGCGCGGGACCTGAAGCTTATTGTCGTGCAAAACATGCTTGACGTGTTGGAGCTCGGCGGCCAAGTGTTTACTGTCACAGATTCCTAGTGCTCTCTGAAACAAAGATTTACCCACGGTAGCTTACTGTGAAGGATGGTGGTGAGAATCACCGTTTAATTATATATCTGTATGAGTTTTTTTTCTATACACACTGTGGCTCAAGGTGTTATCAGGATTCCGAATTACTAACATATATAGAAAAGCTAAAGAATTGTTTGCCTCTAACTCTATAGTGAACTGAATTTTAGAATTTAAAGAGTTAGGATGGTCTAAAAATGCAGTTACTTTATCTAAATGTAGAATTGTGAAAGTGTCGTCTACGTACCGCTTGTAGAATCTTGGGTTTACAGGAGAAGTAAGCAGGGCTTTCTCCTCAAAGTCATCCATAAATATATCGGCGATAATGAGAGATACAGGTGAGCCCATCGCCACTCCATCTACTTGCTTGTAAAACTCCTACTTCCACAATAGGTAGCCAGATGTAAGGCAGAGTCTGAGTAATACTGCATATTCTACGGGAATGTTGTGTTCCTTTAGTCTTCTAGTAACAATCAAGATGCAGTCTTCAACAGGTAAGCATGTGAACAGAGACTGTACATCAAAACTGACCATAGTTTCATTGTCTGCCAGATGTAGGTCTTTAATCTCGCTGACAAAATGGTAGGGAATCCTTTGTGTGTGCTCTTGTATGTCCCCCGAGTGGTGTCTCGGATCCCATAATTAATAAAATTAAATCCCAACCCAAGCATAGACTTCTGTCGCACGGATGGGCCGGCTCTGTCGCACGGATGGGCCGGCTCGAACCGGGGGTGGTACCACGACCTCACAGAAAACCAGCGTGAATTAGAGGTTCACCTCTGCATTTCGCTTGGTGAGTGCCACCTTTTTGATTTGCTTGGTGATTGGCCACCTGGCCGGTGGCCCTTTTTACTGGAAATGAGGCATTCCATCTTAGTCCTCACGGGTGACAACGCATCTACAATTTGAATTGTAATAGAGGATAGATGTAGATGTCTATGGGCCGCAGCAATCACTTACCATCAAGTGGACTGTGTGCTCGTTTGTCACAATTATCCTATAAAAAAAAAGACTTTATGATACTGTAAGTTCATACTGCGTAGATCAGAACAAAAATTAATAATTCTTAATCTGAAGGTAGCCGTGGTTAACTATGACATTGGGACGTCATACACCTCATTGCCCCCCGTAACCATGGGTGCTGAAAAGTACCCGAAACGTCGGGAATAAATAATAAGTTAATATGCGCGATAAAATCCGTAAAATTATTTTTTTTAAATGTGTATTGTTCGCGTAAATATAAGAAATCATAATTTTGGACTTGATAGAAGTAAGTTTTTTTTTAATATCTCATTGATTAAACTCAAGATATATTAAATTATTTTTAAATTATGAATCCCTGGAGAAACTGTCTGCCCTTTTGTAAGAATTTTTTATTATATTTATATATAAAAATTACGTGTCACGTTATTTATCCGCGATGGACTCCTAAACTACTGAACTGATTTCAATGAAATTTTGCAGACTGTATTTTGGTCCAACTTGAGAGGTAGGATAGTTTTTATACCGCTAAATGACCCTCAAATTTTTTTATTGCGAATTTAAAGATTTTTATAAGAAAGGTCGTTGGAAAGGGCAGAACAAAGTTGGCCTGGCGAGCTAGTATATAATAAAGACTCTGTAAAAATGACAGATTAAATCAAATACTTTTTTGGATTTTTTTAAAATACAACTTTGGGATAATTTGCCCCTATGTCAGAAGTGTCTGCTTTTTTTCCTTATTTATGTATCAACTTAGCTCACGGATAGACCTTATTATTATTTGAATCAAACACTTTTTTTGGCGATTTTTTTATGCGATTTACCTGTATGCGCAGTATCAGATGTACCCAAGTAGGTCAGGCAAACAGTCATGTGCAAGGTTATTGAGTGGGACTGATACTTTTCATATATTGAAATTAGTTTCATGATGCATCAAACACTTTATGAAAAATGCGCCATGAGCTCTTGGACTATTATCTTTATATCGTGTGCAATATCTACCTCTGACAAATGCAGTATAAGTAGACGCGTGATAGGTTATAATGAGGTGCAAAAACCTTATTTTGTAGGATCACATTATTATTTTATTTTGCTCTATGTATCATAACCTAATCTTACTGTATAACACTGTACTATATATAATATTTAATCAGATTTATTAGCTAGCGTCTAGCTCGCAATGTAACACTTAATCGAGTTGTTGGGCTGCGTAGCTGAGAAATGTGATAACCGGAATATATATTGGAAAATATTTATGTTTTCAGAATATTGCTAAAATCCATTTTACGAAAATTTGTTAAAGTAAATTTGTATTTTTATAGAAAACATATTTTCAATTGACATCAAAAAAGGAGAAGGTTCTCAAGTCGTCGGAACTATATTTTTTATATTTTATGATCGCCATCATTACCGCCCTTCACAAGTCCACTATTGAACATAGGCCTCCCCAAGGAATGCCACAAAGCACGTTCATGAGCCAACTGCATCCATTGACTTTCCGCATGTCTTACCAGATTGTCACTCCATCTAGTAGGGGCTCGCCCTACACTTCATCTACCACTACTAGAGAACCTTCGGTTGTCAGTTCTTCGAGCTATATGGTCGTTCCATTGCCATTTCAGCTTGATAATCCGTTGGGCTATGTCAGTTACTCTGATTCTATTGCGGATATCTTCATTTCTTAGTTTATCACGCAGAGAAACCCCGAGCATAGCCCTCTCCATAGCTCACTGAGCAACCTTGAGCGTCCTCAAACGGCCAGTAGTAAAGGACCACGTCTCAGATCCACAAGTCATCACTGGCAATACGCAATGGTTGTACAATCTCTTTTAATGTCTTGAGGTATACCTAACGAGAAGTTGTGCAGTAATTTCCCGAACGCTGCCCCAGCCGAGTAGAATCCGTCGATTGATCTCTCGATCAAAGTTGGACTTACCTAGTCGGACTATTTGTCCTACGTAAGCATACTCGTCAACAACTTTGAGCTTAATGCTCCAAAACACAACCGGTATAGGTGTGATATGGACAGTAAATATGATCCTTGTTTTGTCCATATTTATCTTAAGGACCTATCCGTTGGGAGAGGACTATTGAGGTCATTGAGCATATTACTTTGGTCCTCCAGCGATTCTACCATAAGGACTATATCGTCGGCAAATCGAAGGTAAGTGATATATTCGCCATTGATGTTAATACCGTATTCTTTACAGTTCAGCAGTTTAAAAACGTTTTCAAATGCAGCGGTGAAGAGTTTCGGGGACATAATGTCATCCTGTTTTACACCTCTCTGCATTTGGATAGATTTCGTACTCTTATTCTCTACTCGGATAGACATCGTACCCCTACTGTACAAACACTTCAGCACTTCGATATACCGACAGCCAAATTGGCACCGCTGAAGGGAATGCAGCACTGCCCAAATTTTGACGAAGTCAAAGGCTTTCTCATAGTCTAGTACTTTTGCCTTCTGTTCAATGTGCCAAAATGTGTGTATGTGGTCTATGTTACTAAAGCCTCTTTGGAAACCGGCTTGTTCGGGAGGCTGGAAGTCGTCGGGTCTGCGTGCGAGATGATTCGTAATGACTCTCAAAATCAGCACGTAGACCCGGCTCAGAAAATAAAATCTGTCTGTAGTTCTTCAAAAGTGCGTTGTCGCCTCTCCACGCCTCCGGAGTAGTACCACTATGGATGACAGTATGAAAGAGTTTTTGAAGAACTTCAAGTACAGTTTTTCCACACGCTTTCACAATCTCCTCTGTTATTCATCCTCATCTAGAGCCTTGCCGTTTTTAAGGTGCTAGAGAGCCATTCTAATCTCGCTCAGAATGACGTCTGGGATATCATCAGAATAGTGTCAGATAAGACTCGATTCTTGGGTCGTTACGGCTCCAACGATGACGTGTACAGCTGCCCATAGAACCTCTTTATCTCACTCAAAATCTCAGGTGTCCCAGAAACGATGCTGCCACTTTCGGTCTTTTGCTTTGACAGTTGGCTCTTTCTGGTAGACAGATCTCTGGCAAAGACTTTGGAGCCTTGGTTCCGCTCGATCGCTTCTTCCATACAAGCTGTATTGCAGTTGCGTAAGTCTCGCTGCATGCATTTGGAGATCTATTGGTTCGGTTGCCTCTATGCTATCAAATCTGTTGAAGACATCAGCTTCATTTCCCGTCTAACAGACATGAGATTAAGAGTGTCAACAGAGACTTTTGTATTCTTCTGCAGCGGCTCTTGCAGAACTTAGCTCCGATCGCAAGGACAGTTTCCACGAGTTTATCATGCATATCGTCCACTTCATTGCAGTCTTCTAGGTACTGAAAACGGTTTTGCAACTCCAGCTGAAAGGTTTCGGGACTTTGGATTAGAGCACGAGAAATCCTATAATATGCCAGCGTAACTTATCTATCTCTTCTTTCAACTCCAGGATCTTCTCTTCAGTTCTCAGGGTTCGTGCGTTATATGTTGCCAGTTCTAGTCGTCTTAGGTAGCAACCGAACCTCCCCCGGAGTTGTTAGCACCTCCTGTCCCGCTGTTACCATAATCGCCACCGTAGGCAGGAATGACGGGGCCGCCGGGGACTAAGGGCCGTCTCTTCGTAACTTTCATAATGAAGCGAAATTTTCCATAGTTGCCACGTTTCGGGTTCCGGTTGTCAATCTCAGATTTTTTATTGTAATGTTACTGTTATAAGGAATATTATGTTGCCCATTTTCTGCCTGTTTCACACTGTCGCCTCTTGTGACACCCACGGGAAAATAATTGTTTATGTTTGTTTAGCGATAATTCTTTACTTTGTTGTCCGATTACAATGATTAAAGGTCAGGGAAAAGGACACCTCTGCGGTGGTCCTATATAAATTTGGTTAAGATTTGATGATGAAAAATTATTAACCCAGATAAGACGTGACATATTATAAAAATTAAAATTTTAACCAATTAGATAAATCTTTGTGAGATATATATATATATATATATATATATATATATATATATATATATATATATATATATATATATATATATATATATATATATATTAAAACTTACTACGCATGTAATTCAATTAATGTTCACAAAGCAAGCAAATTCTACTGAAATGTTATCTTTGTGCGCAAAGCATGTGGAACGTTAATCCTCACACATGAATTTATTGCTGTGAGTCCGTATTGCAAAAAAGGAAACATTTATAGAGGTAAATGCGGCCAGCTTGAAGTTAAATAGTATACTACTAGCATTTATGTTAACAATTTGGCAAAAACTAAAGCGTTGTTGAGTTTTATTTGTTATTTGAATATAATGATTCGGTAATTAATTTATTAACAATATATTAATACACCGTTTCGATGATATAATATTAATTTCATACAAAAATTACTAAATAAAGGTTTTCAATGTGAAAAGTCATTTTTTGTCTAAAGGCTTTTCTTGTTTCTTAGAAAAATCTTATTTTCGTAATGTATCCTTATTAAAAAAAATTAATTCAAAATCAATGAATTTTAGAATTTTTCCCGCCCGCTCACCCTGGCTTCTACTTTCCGGGATGTATATATCCTTGGAGTATACTGGCCAGTTTTAGTTGTTAGGGGTCGAGATAACTAAACCTCAACTTTAGGCAGTTCAGTAGTTAATTAATATCAATTAATAACAATAAAAATGCAAATGTAAATATTTAAAATGAACTACCTTTTAAGAATGAGATTCTTCTGACTAGAGGAGAAACAACAAAAGTACGTTTTTTGTTTTAAACGTAAAATACTACATTACCTATGTCAAATATTTAAAAAAAATTTTAAGCTAGAGCACATCAGTGCATAGAATAGAATTTAATATTTTTTTTCAATATAGATTACGTGTAATTTTTATTGAAAATCATTTCACATTTGCCATGACGAACAGTCCAGCCTATACAATCAGCGCCCTAAAAATCAAGTTAAGAGCACTCAACTTTAAGGAACCATTATAACATAATATTGGTCATTCTGAAGTTTGGGCTTAAATTTTTCTATATACCGACTTTAGAATATGAAAATATTTTTTCTTTATAGTATTTTGAAGTCGGGTGAAAATAACTTTTAATAAAAAGAAAACCTTTTATCAAAGTTGCTTTTTCTATAGAACCATTTAATAATCCCTCTTTATTGACTTATCTCCTAATCCACCATAGAAGTCCTCAATCTGTGAAGATACCAACCTCATACCATTTCTGCCGCTTAAGCAGTACCTATTTGCACTGCTGTGTTCAGATCTGAGGGGTATAGAGAGTCAGTATAATAGTTACAGGCTGTGAGGCATTCTATCTTAGTCTGAAGCCTTCTTTGTTTGAAGTTCACTCTAGATGTGTATAAACTTTGTGGACACATACCGACGGAT
>JAVANC010000005.1:42745623-42786808 GCA_033319125.1 Parnassius glacialis
AGTAATGGCAATGTAGGCAAAAAATTAAGCGATTTTGGAATGATAAGCCCTCAGCGAACAACCGAAAATGAACTAAGTGATGAAATTATACGTGAAACAAACTAGCTTTGCAGCAGCAAGTAGCCGAATTTGTACCCCGCTTGCTTCCCGAACAAAAACGAGTTTTTAACAAAGTATAAGTATAAGACAAATTGAATCTGGGAATGGTGCACTTTTTTTTTTAGATTGCCCTGGAGGAACTGGGAAGACATTTTTGTTAAATTTATTATTAGCGCAAGTACGGAAAGATAATAACATTGTTGTGGCTGTAGCTTCCTCCGGTATAGCCGCCACGCTGCTAAGCGGGGGCCGCACTGCACATTCTGTTCTAAAACTCCTTCTAAATCTAGCGCAGAAAGAATCGCCGATCTGCAACTTTAGCAAAAATAGTGCACGAGGTATAATGCTAAGACAATGCAAACTTTTAGTGTGGGACGAAAGTACAATGTTGCATAAAAAAACTGTAGAAACACTAAATCGAACGCTCCAGGATTTGCGCAGCAATACCGATGTAATGGGAGCAATGGTGGGTTTTACTGGCTGGTGAGTTATTATACCACGGATCGGCGGTTGGAAACGGATGCTGAAGGCTGCATTAAATTGACGAAAGATTTTTGTATTTCAGTACAGAGTCATTCCGAATTAATTGCGATTGTTAATTCAGATTTAACGAACAACATGCATGAAGACAAATGGTTATGTGAAAGGGCGATTCATGCACCAAAAAATGAGAGCGTTAACACAATAAATTCAGATATATTAAGCGAAGTAGCAGGAGAAATAACAGAGTATTTGTCAGTAGACACAGTTATGGACACAGAACAGAGCACTTCATATCCCGTAGAGTTTCTAAATTCTCTAGAGTTGGCAGGTGTGCCAACGCTTCAATTAAAATTAAGCTAAGCTAAGCTTCATTAAAATTAGGCGTCCCAGTCATGCTAATGCGAAATTTAGATGCTCCTTGGTTATGTAACGGGACAAGGCTGCGTGTGACACATCTTGGACGGATAATAATCGGTGCTACAATTTTGACAGGCGTAGGAAAAGGTGAAAATGTTATTATACCACGGATCCCTAAAATTCCCACAGATCTTCCTTTTCAATTCAAAAGGTTTTAGTTCCCTATTGAGTTTTGCAATGACAATTAATAAAGCGCAAGGGGAAACGTTACAGGTAGCGGGGCTCAACTTAGAAAAACCGTGCTTCTCTCATGGTCAGCTGTATTTAGCATGTTCGCGTGTGTCAAATGCCCAGAATTTCCATATAATTTTACTGAATGGAAAAACATATAACATTGTGTACAGTAGCGTCTTAAAATAGTGTTCAGTTAGTTTTTTTTCCGAAATTCCCACAATTAAGTAATCAGAATTCCCACAGATCTTTCCTTTCAATTCAAAATTTCCTTTTTAGCTCAGTTTATTTTTAATTCCAAATCCTGCACCTCTGACGGACCTATTAAGCTCAGTTTCCTTTCAACTCAAAAGGCTGCATCTCTGACGGATCTTTTATTTGGCTCAGTTTCCTTTCAATTCAGAAAACTGCATCTCTGACGAATCAATTTAGCTCAGTTTCTTTTCAAATGTCTGCATCCCTGACGGATTTTTAGATTTGACGATAGAATGTGAGGGACATTTAGATAAAAATTTTAATGATTGCATCTCTGAAAAATCTATAAAACTCAGTTTTCTTTCAATTCAAAAAGCAATGGATAGTTCATTTCCCAGTGACCATTCGGGCGAAACCGCGGGTAACAGCTAGTATTATATAAATATTATATAAATCATTGTTAATAAACACCTCTTCCCAATGATTTATATTAACAGAACTAACAAACTAAAAATACACAATGTGAACTAATCTCTTTTCCCATCCCAATTTATGTACAAAATAATTATGAGAGGTTTAATTAATGGTTCGTAAAAATTTTTTTATAGGAGAGGGGGCAAACGAGCATGCGGCTCACCTGATGGTAAGTGACTACCGCCGCCCATGAACAACTGCAACACCAGGGGAATCGCAGATGCGTTGCCGGCCTTTTAAAAAGGAGTAGGCTCCTTTCTTGAAGGTCCCACAGTCGCATCGGTCCGGAAAAATCGCTGGTGGTAATTGATTCCACAAGGAAGTTGTGCGAGGGAGAAAACATCTTCTAAATCGCACAGTGGTGGACCGCCAATTATCCAGATGATATGGATGGTATCGCAAGTTCTGTCGCGATGTGCGATGGTGAAATTGAGCGGCTGGAATTAGTCCGAACAATTCCTCAGAGCACTCCCCGTGGTAGATGCGATAAAATACGCAAAGAGATGCAACCTCTCTACGCAGTCTAAGTGAGTCAAGCCGATCGGAAAGAACTCGGTCGTCGACGATTCGAACCGCTCAGCGCTGGATGCGGTCAACTGGAAGAAGCTGGCACTGGGGGAATAGGAGCACCGAAAGAGACGCGTTAAAACCGGTGCCAACTCCGGAGCACACGTCTTCAGCACAATAGGTGGGACTCCATCAGGCCCACTCGACTTGTTGACGTCCAGGGAGAGGAGTGCTTTACGCACCAAGCGCTGTGTAAACAGCACTTCCCGCATGGAGCACTCACACCGCGGGATGTTCGGCGGTGTGTTCCCCGTCATCTAGAGTCGAGTTGGAAGCAAAAATAGAGCCTAGCAGATCGGCTTTCTCCTTTGCGTCATGGGCCAGTGAGTCGTCCACCCTGTGCAGAGATGGCAGAGATGGCTGACAGAAGTTCCCTTGGACAGCCTTGGCGAGAGACCAGAATGCACGTGTTCCCGAAGGGAGGCGAACTAGTTTCTCGCCAATTCTGCCGATGTGCTCTGACTTTGCCTTGGCAATGACACTTTTGAAGGACCTGGAGGCGGAATTGTACTTCTTTTTAAGAGCGATGGTGTTTTCATCCCGGGACGTTGATGCGTCAGCCCAGGCCTGGTAGCACTCCTGCTTATAGCGTGATGCTAGTTTACAGGAGCGACCAAACCATGGCTGGGATCTGCCTCCGATGGGCACCACAGAGGATGGAATAAAAAGTTCCATACCCTGAAGTACCACATCAGCAACAGAATCGGCAACAACGCTGGGATCTTCCGGCGAGAAGCAAACCCGCCCCCAAGGGGAGGATGCTAAAAAAGACCGCATCCGTCCCAATCGGCCGACCTATAGTGCCAAACACGGCGGCAAGCTGCAGATCGCAACTGCGATGGGAGCGTGAGTGGCACCGTACTCCGGATCAGACAATGGTCCGAAGAGCCCAGTGGGGCATCGACGGAGACCTGATATCCGTCCGGATGAGAGGTCAGAAGAAGGTCCAACAGGGAAGGTACATGATCCTCCACATCTGGGGTCCGCGTAGGCAAAGTAACCAGTTGTCATAGACCATATGCCAAAGCAAAGTCATAGACAGATCTACCCGCATGATCGGTTAACGAGAACCAAGCCATTCAGCGTGGTGGGCGTTAAAATCACCGTGTATCACGATCTCTGCGGATGGGACCTGTTTGTAGCACGGAGTCTGCAGCCATTTGGACGTGGTCGATGAGTCGGTCTGTGTCGGCATTACCGCTATGGGACCTATAGAGGCACCCGTAGACGCGGGGACGGTCGTCGCTGTCTACGCGCAGCCATAGGATGGACAGGTCCGTACCTTCAAGACTGCCGAGGCGTCGAAAACAGATGTCCTACCTGACGTATACGCAAACTCCAGCCCGGGGCACAAAGGAGTGTTCAAATTTTTACCCCGGGTAAGAGAAATATGAAGTATCAGCCGGAGAGGACACCTGAGCCGGCTTCGCCGTCTCTAGATGGTAATGGACAGCGTTAAGTTTGGAATGAAGTCCCCTGATATTGCAAAAATTCACGGATAGCGTGAAAGGGGGTCGCTTGGTCTTATTGCTCAGCTTGCCCCGAGCAGTAGTAGTCGCGAGCGGAATTTCCCCCCCCCCCCCCCCAAGAATACCCAGGGCAGCCTGAGCACCCACGCCCAGGAGTGGAGTAGTTTGGTCGTGGATGCTCAGCGAGGGATTCTCCAGGGTGCCGGTACCCTCCTGGGGTAGTCTTTTATTTAATTCCACTACCATGTAGATGGGGGGGGGGGGGGGAATTGGGCCATCTTGATTCATTTTTTCTGAAACTTTATCTTCTTTCCTCAAACCTGAACTTCAGGTGGTTCATTGAGTCCACGGCCCAAAGCAGCTGCAAAGAAGCTAGGAGTCCTTGCAAAGCTCTAACTGTAGTGCACGCTTTGAGCTCTCTCAGCTTGAACTACAGCCTCTTACTTATATAAAGCGTTATTACTCTATATAAAGCGCAATTCCGGTCGTGCATGGAATGTTGCTACCAATATTGTGCTGCAGCATAATGTCGAGTAGCTTTCGACTTGTTGAATATTGGATAGGCGTGCTTAGAGGCTTATTGGTGACCCGAATCTGGTTAAAGTCAATTTCACCAGCCTCGAACACGGAGCCCAAAGTAGCTAGTCTTTCGGTTTCCTACAGGATGCATTTCGGAGTGTGCGCAGGAATTGTATATATCAGTCCTCCTACTCTCTTTCAACTTCGGAAAGCCATACTCTTGGCCAGTCGTTAGCGACTTACCACGCATTTGAAACAAATGAAATGCTACATTGTTTGTCATGCGAACAGTTAAGGAGTGGAATAAGATACCAGCATAATCTGTCTTTTCATTCACGGACAGTGTGGCTGTTTTCAAGGCAAGGGTAAATAACCTTTTGTTAAGATACCATCTGGATAGATTGTTGTTAAGCGCTACTTTAGAATAGTAAAAGAAAAACCACCCTTTTTTTAACTGAATTTGTAATATTTTCTCGTGTAGAGAAGGGTAAGAAACATTATCTGATACAGCCACAAACATCATCAAGATCCTTCCATTAAATTGATTAAAGTATTTCGTATGGAAAAATAATTTATGCTTGTTTACTTTATATTACCTGCTTTAGAGAGAGTAACATGTGTTTTTTACTTATTTTATTTTTAGTGCACATGCACATAATCTTTTTATAAAAAAAAATCACCAAAATATGATTTTCTACTGTATCATGGTATAATTTTACAAATATATGCCATTGCACATTGGCATAACTCCATATACGGAACATTTATTTGCATGCCATACTCAATTTCCTGCGGCATTGAAACCGGCGGCCCCGTTTTAACTATGCGTATCACAGTCAAATGCTTCGCAACTGCATCATTAAAACGTCAAATTTTTAATTAACTCCAACATAATCTTCTATATTCAAATACTACTGACACGACTTTTAGGTACTCTGAAGTATAAAGAGCATTTTTCAAACGTCAGCTATGTGGAAAATTAGAAAACATCAAGTTGCATTTTTGTTTTATTTATTATTATATCCAGAGGGTGTTATATTTTAAGTGTCATTCAAAGTTTGATAGCTGTCGAATTGTAATAAAGTCATAGGTCGTAACTAAATAAGGTGTGTGTGTGTGTGTGTGTGTGTGTGTGTGTGTGTGTGTGTGTGTGTGATATTCGCACGGATGCAGCTCAGTGTGCGGCTGCCCGCCATTGATTGAGATTCGGTATACATCATAAACGTATGGATACCGAAAAATTTATCATTGAAATCCAGAGTCAGCCAGCAAATTGGAATAGCAAATTGCCAGAATATTCCCATAAAATTTTTAAACAAATAGAACTCAACCCAAATTTGGTGCATATTTAACATGGTACGGAAATGAATTGATATGACCGCAAATCGCAACAATTCTTCAACCGCATCCTGTGGTCAGCTGGACGGCTAGCCACATTGCGGTTACCCGCGTAGTGCGTATGAGCCGTAATATGTTTGATTGTTGCTGATACGACAAGCAACGATACGAACATAATAATGTTCTTTTATTTGCCCAGCTTACCATTTACTTCATTGTTTATTATTGGTAACCTCTTACAGCCCCATAAAACGAAGAAAGAAAGCGTTGCATACTTTTCAGGTAACGCAAAATCAATTCAATATCATACTGAGCTTATTGAAAAGCACGCACTTATGTACACATAACAATATGCATCCAAAATCTTTTGCAATAATCAACAAGCAAGAAGAACAAAAAGAAGTTAGAACCTTAATAAAATGCACTCGCATACACTGCGCGTTTCAAGAGGTGATCATGTTTTTGGCGTCACTTGAAATGTACGTAGCGATTTGTCTATTTTTCTTTTTTAAGCTGAGTCAACAAATGACAACAGATTTCAAAGCATGATCTGCCCTGAAAATAAAAATTAATATACGTTCTTCTGTTTGAATAAGAGAATCGATTCTTATGAGAAAGTTAAATCTTTTAAACACCTAAAATTAGACTTGCTATAAAGTAAGTGTTTAAAAGTATTAAAAGGATTTCAGAAGATATTATGTGGAAATGTCTTGTTCTTTCTAACTTTGAAGTCAGTTTTACTTTTTCCTAAAAGTCTAATATTTTACCTTTTTAATGTACTAAGAAATATTACAAGCTCGAATATTGCCTTTATTACATTACATTAGGAACTTCTTCCCCTATTTTTCAACCCTTAGAAGTAAAATTATCATCTGCTACTCGTTGTTATACATGTGATATATCACGCACAGATCGTTTTTCGTTTTAGTTATAACAAACGAACTTTCTCGTATCCACTTGTCCACCTGATAGTTAAGGGTAACAGCAGTTTATGAACACCTGCAGATATCTTTACAAGTAAGGCTACAGTTATCACATCTGAATACCTCACAGATTGTAATTTTACTGGCTCTCTTTAAACTAGTGGTTTAATAATCGAAAGCTTATTTATTATTTACCTAGATATTACAGTTTTAAGCATTAAAGATTAACATGGACATTAAATACTAAATAAAATTTATTTAATTGAATCCGCGACCGCGGGATATACTTGTGTTTCGTAAAAATACTAAAGTAAATTTAATTACAAGTGAAACAAGAATTGCCCATAACAGTAATTTTTTACATCACTCATCGATACTAAAGAGTCTATGGTCAAGTCTTGTTTTACCTGAGAAAACAATCGATTACATTTCGACTCAATGGTGTTAAAGTGACGTCAAATAATGTCTGTTAATTAAAAGTTAGCTCTTTACAGTCGGAAATCATTCAGAGACGAGCTGCCGGAGTGACAAGATGGTTTGTGATATATTGTGTTATTTTATTATACTGTGGTATTGATTTAATTTACTAGAAATAAATATTGTTATCGTGTTGATTATTTTTTTATTTAGAATTCTATGATCCACTTTTGACATACCCTTACATCTCAGAAGTGGAATTTACAAGACAATTTGTTTGTGCTAAACCACCCCACGTGCTCGACCGTTGAATAGTGACACTAATTTTATAAATTGTTTTTCGCTTTAACGAAAAATCAATGCAATTAACAAGTATATTATCAAGTTATGTAACTACTAAATGCGACAAGATATTAACATGACCCACGATTCGCCCGATTTAACTTCAGACGAGTTGAAACAATTTTTGTGTTCTACCTTATTTTGTTTATTTACTGATTAAATGCTTCACAATGTGATTAAAAATATTCATTTCTATTGGTGATATAGAGAAACTAACCATCAATAGCACCAAATAAATTCGACATGATCGCTAATATTCGTGATGGAAATAGATTTAAAAAAAATAGAGGATTTTGTGGTTAATAATTCATGTATTGATTATTAAATATTTTTATTTACAAAATGGTTAGAAATGTTACTTTGTAAAGTTACTGCAGTAAAACTAACGAACAAAGGTGATAGAATGGGACGAGAATGATCAGCAGATTTGTAATGTAAGCAGATTGACCTGGAACATTCAACGCACGTACCCTGAGGATTAACGAGAAGAAGAAGAGATACATAAATTGCACTGAAATTTTATAGGATTATATGAGGTTAAAAGAAAGTAATTATTATCCTCAAATCCAACAACGTGTTCTTTACCAGAATACGACCATCTGTCTCAAGGAGGTGTCGGATTATGGTCCACAAGTCTCTCGTTAAGGATATTGTAAAGATTGTGAGTGTGTCGATTCTGGTTGCGTACCTTATTTTCCGAATAACCAAACGGTATTCGTTGAGATTCATACAGGCTTACGCACCAACCTTGGCACATTCCGATGAGAAGGTAAAGGAAATGTAACATGAGAATATCTCTAGAGCCATGCATTCCTCCACGACGCATACAACAAAAAAAGTAAAAAAAGAGGCAGCCATAAGGAGTGCTGACAGAAGTGAAAAGTCAATTATATAAGTTGTATACATATACACAGGCCGCTATACTTTTTTATAGTATAGGATGACAAACAAGCACACAGTCCACCTGATGGTAAGTGGCTGCTGTGGCCCATAGAAATCTACATTTATCCTCGTTTGCGAATCAAAATCCAGATGCGTTGCCATCCGTGAGGACTAAGATAGAATGCCTCGTTTCCAGTAAAAAGGATCTTCGGTTCTCTACAATCACCATACGAAACACAGCAGTGTTAGGCTGCTATTTGACGCTGGAATTCTGTGAGAGCGTGGTCCTTCCCCGGTCGAGCCGACCCATTCGTGCTACAACTATACTACTAATATAGCTGCAGCATGGTTCTACCACGTAAAGAAACTACGCGTCGCGGAGCGACGAGACATGTTCGAGACGTATTGCGCGCAAGCATAACGATACTTCATGAGCATGTCAAGGTCATCTGTGACGCGAACCCATAAGTTTTTCCACTACCAAAAATCGCTCAACGCGGCTAAAGAAATTTTGAAAGTTTTGTTATCTTCCCCCTTTTTAAAGTTAGCTACTTTATTAAAGTTTTCCCGATTTCCAATTGTTGATAATGAATCAATAACATGGCTAGGGATATAATAATTTAATTTATTAATATTACAGAGAAGGTATTTTTTCTACACTAATTTAATTTTAAAAAAATATACGTTGTTTATTGTACTTAAACAAATGTTCAATAAATCTTTACTTAAATTGCAAAGTCAATGTTTAAGTAAGACGAGTATTTGGGCTTTTCTATTTGCATTTGCAGTGGAATTTCTTCTTCAAGGAAAAGATTTAATTCACGCTTATCAAGATTTTCTTCGAATAGCTTCAAGCAATATACACAAAACCAATTAAAGTAATCTGTATTACTAGTACAATGCTTTGTTATATTTACGCTAAAAAGACACAATGAAATTAATTTTACGATTTTTGTCGCATTTAATTGAAGTCATTTTTAAAACTGACGACTGAATAGATAGAAAAGCATTCAACGCAGTGCAACATATATGATTAAAGAAGGTCTTCAAGCTGAATAAGGGAAAAGTATAATAAAAGACTCGAGCAGTGTTTGGGCTATTGGTGTTCATCATTTGTCATTTAGGCGACCTAATGACAGTTGCAGAAAACCTAATAAGAATACAAATGGGCATATCCTAGGGCAATTCTTTTAGCCACTTTGGTTGTGCCTCTCTCTGAACTCGATTTGTACCTTGATGGATGGCGCTGGCAGAGGATTTCAGCATCGTAAAAGAGAGGTAAAGTTGATGCACTTATTCTTTAATGATCATCTGTAGTTTATTCGTCTTAAATTGCACCCATTATACGGAATTCGTTAAACATCATTTGTCATTTTACCTATCAGAATGGACCTGGAGACTGGATAAGTGTGCAGTTCTCAATGTAAAAGAGGATAAAGTCACTTAGTTTGAATGCTTAGACTTATTAGGTTGGTTAATGCCCGTTCATATGTATACCTTTAGCTTACTCAAATTGACTCCGATGGAAAATAACGCCCATAATAAAAAAGTCTGCACTGTTGTCATGACTCACAGGAGCATCATCCAAGATTGTCGGTAATGAGGCAATATTTGTCGGATTTTTTGCCGTACGTAAGCATTACAGCATGTACATTAAAAGAAAAAAGGGTAAGAATCTAGGAAAAATACGAACTTCTTACGTAACTTAATACAAGGAGAGTGTGTTCAAAGATAATTAAAAATTAAAAATTTTGTACAGCCGACTTCAATATAGGTCATATAAGAATAACTCAATAACCATTGGTTTGACCTTGATCAAATTCATATGGGACCACACGAGAACTATCAGCTTTTAAATAAAAAAAAGAATCATCGAAATCGGTTCGCCCAGTACAAAGTTATGAGGTAACTTACATAAAAAAAAACATACACTCGAATTGAGTACCGTCTCCTTTTTGGAATTCGGCAGAAAACTGTATTTGTAGACAATTGTCATTTTTTAACACAATTTTTAGCAATTTAATAGAATTTGAATTCGATGTTTATTAAATATGCTTATATATTGCTTATTAAAAAATATTTTTGAAGATATAACTCTTTTGCGGTGTTTGGAAAAAAGGTTGAAAGTAAATTTTACGATGCTCTCGCAGACCGATATCTAAAAACGTCACCATGAAGATTTTACAATACGTGCACACCAACACCAAAGAACAAATAATAGCACAAGAACTAACACATAAAAGCGACAACTTCAGTGGGTAATTGTTTCTCAAGTTTTCATGGGAACTGTAAATCTGTAACACGTGTTAAACTACAAATTCTATTCCTGCTGTCGCCGAATCATTATTTAAACAAAATGTAAATGCGTGTACAAAGACTTTACATTTCATAAAATATGATCAAAAGATATTGTAAAATATTTTTAAACGATGGATATTAAGAAAACTGTAGATCAGTGGGGATTTGCGTTAAAAATATATAATAGATATAATCGCGCTTCAACTAGCTATTATTTTTAATACTAGTATCCAATCTGGTATGTTTCCTGATTTAATCAAGCATAGTAAAAAATAATACCTTTATTTAAATCTGGTAGTAAATTAGACCCAGCCAATTTTAGATCAGTTTTTCTACTGCCAACACATAGCAAAATTTTGGAAAAGTTATTTTTTTATCAAACTGTAATTTTTAAATGTTTATAATTTTACTTCATAAAAATAAATTCGGTTTCATAAGGGGTCGCTCAATAACTGATGGTGGTGTTGAGCTGCTTAAATATATTTTCAACGCATGGAAGACTTCACAGGATGTTTTGGGTATATTTTTTGACCAGTACAGAGCCTTCGATTGTGTTCACCATGAAATATTAGTCAGGAAACTACAACACTACGATGTAAGAAAATCGCACTTAAATAAATTATTTAATATTCATGTAACAGTGTTCTGAAAAGTTGTAATTAATAGTATGAGCTCTTCCGGGTCGAAAGTACAAATGAGCGTGACTCAAGGCTCCATTCTCGGCTCCTTATTGTTTCTTGTATATATTATTGACTTACTTTACATAATAAGGGATAACTAAAATATAGTATCATTTGCCGATGACACTTCATTAATTTCAAATTACAACAACAATTATTAAAATATGACGAAGTAAATAATGATATATCTAAATAAGTAAATTCATTTAATGTTAATAACTTGCATTAAAATAGCTCTAAACGAAATGTATGAAATTCATCACAACAAATGTCAAATATTAAAAAAAATTAATATTAAATGGAAGGAACTGAGTCCTGTTGACATTTACCACCATTTTCTTGAAATAACATTAGATGAGAAGTTTTAGTGGAGTCTTCATACATCAAAGTTATCAAGCAGACTTATTTTTGCAGCATACTAGCTAGCATATAGCATATTTTTTGATTTCTATGCTAGATTTGTCTTTCCGTGAGATGATTTGTCCTACATTAATATATAATTCTACGTACTCGAAAAGACGGTTGTTTTACTTATCAGTAGGTGCAGTGACAAGTTTTTTTTACCCTATCATCCACTGCATTACACTTTCTGCCTAACTTATATAAGAAACAAAAGTCCGCGGCTTGGAAGTGGCCAAGGCTCATCTAGCCGCACTTCAACCCATTACCAATTATATAATGTTTTATATTAGAAGCTATCCAAATAAAGTTGATTGCCATAAGTGTCACTAATAAAATTACATGGTATATTACGAGTAGGTAGACCAAGTATAATGCACGAACATACTCGTGTTATACGGCCCTGTGTGTATTGTCCCCTGTATTATTATTATTATTTATTTTTGCAACTAATTGTCCAAAGATTTTGATAGAATATTTGCTCATTGGACATTTTATTATATATACCTATCGATAGATGGTCGTTTTCCTACATGGACGTTTTGCTAATTGGACATATTGCTCATTAGACGTTTTGGAGCGTTAGACGTTTTCTTATATTATAGTAAACAGTAAATCCATATATTACACTCACAAAATACATGTCCAAAATTGGACATGAGGTTTGCAGCACTAGTTTTTTTTATTTCGCACAAGCACATTTATAACGTGCATAGAAACAGAACAGAAACAGAAATTTTTAATAAATATGTTTGATTTTCATGAACATTTTGTGAAGTTAAAAAAACCAGAAATTTGAAATATAGTTAATATTCTTATAGTTCTAACACATTGGGAAAAATGAGGAAAATCCTAATTTTATAGCCCAAGTATAACTGCTGTTGAACTGTTGCTGTAATTTATCTCTTTATTAACATCAGTTTTTCTCTTTTTTCCATAATATGGTTAAATTACGTTTGAAATGCAGTTAACTTAATTTATCCTTTAGTTCACCATTTTTTATAGTAATGAATATACAGGGTTCTATTTCAAATACCAGCCAAATTTTATAATTAATTTCAAAAAATTAATATTGACATACACTTTTCTAAGCCGTTTAAAGTACGAAGTGAAAATTGGTATCATAATTCGCGTCGTAGTTAACAACTTATTAGCGAGCGTGTCATTAAAGAAGTAAATAGTAACAAATACTATGTGCATTGACTCCTACACACACGAGCACCATCTTTGTTACCCATAAATGACATTAAATTTCGGATATTTTCAAATAAATGTAGAAACTTTGTATACGTATGTTTTTCAAAACTGCAAAAGTGTATGTTAGCATTTATATTTTGAAATTAATTGTAAAATTTGGCTGGTCTTTGATAAATAATCCTGTTTTATCATTTCTATAAATAATGGTGAACTAAATGATAGGACTGTCATAATAAATAAAATAAGAAAGAAATACATTTCATCGACGACTGCAATCGATGTTATGCAAATATAAAGTTCTACACACCTCGAATTAAATAAAAATTTTCACCAACACAAAAGATAGCTCGAAAATAATTAAATAGACAATTAGTTGTAGAAAAGATAGTTGAGCTTATTGAACATATTGAAAACTTACAGAAATTGTATATCGTTGTATTACAGACGTAACCGATGACTGCCGTATTTAAAAATTGAAATCAAGTATGCATACATTAAGCGGAAGCGCATGGTATGTTCTACTATCGCCTAAAAATTAAGATTCCAACATTTTATCGAATAAAATCGGTATCTAGCAATTATATTATACATATAAATGATATAAAAAGCACATTGTTAGAAAGATAAATGATTGTTGAACTTATTAATATTTTTTTTAAATCGATTAATTGCTATTTTTAAATAAAAAAGGGTTTTAGTGGCTTATGGTGTGGATTTATCATGTCCCTGTGGCTTGTAAACACAATAACTTTTGATAATATTAATTGTTTAACTCAATCTATTTTTTAATCTCTTCATCTATCATGTGGGAAGCCACTGAATGTAAATGGCAGTGTAGTTTTGTTTTGTTTAGCTATAAGTAATTTTTTTTCAGTTCAAAATGGCAAAATTTTCGTTGATTTGTTAGCCTCGTATACAAAAATATTTCTGTAAATGGGAAGCTACAGCCACAGAGTAGTAATGAGTAGTTTAGTTTGGCTCACAGAGTACATTATATATAGGGAATAATGTAAAATAAATAAATTATACTAAAAATTTAATTACAAATTTGTGTTTGTAACAAAATAGTAAGTTAGCAAGGTTCGATTGTATTTTAAACTATTCATTAATTTGTTTGATTCTTAATTGGCCAAGCATGGCTAAATTTAAAAAAGCGACATCTACTGCAACATGGACAAACTGTCATGACATAATAATACCTCTAAGAAAAATTATAGTATGGACTGTATGCCACTGGTTTGGTAGTGTTTCTATATAGTTTGTGCTGGTTTTTTGTTTTTTTTCTGTGGTTTGGCTTCAGTCGCCTTCGTGAGTGACATTGTTTCGGTTGTTTGCAGCGGCTCAAAAAGATCGCTGTACAAATACACAATATTCGAATAACCGAATTTCTTAAATACTTAATTATAATAATGATAAGACATTTTTTTATTACAATATTTAAAAGCACAGAATAAATAATAGTAGTACGTACTAAAAGCAAGTAGTATAATTTTTTTTTGTCATGGGTGACATTTTCATGGTTTTCGAGTGACACCGATAGGGTTGTCGAAATGTAAATCCAAGATGGCGGCCGCAATAGGTATCAATTTTTTTCATCATGGGTGTCATTTTTATGGTTTTCGAGGGTGCTGAAGCCGATAGTGCTGTCGAAATGTAAATCCAAGGTGGTGGCTGCAATAGGTATAAATTTTTTCATCATGGGTTTCATTTTCATGGTTTTCGAGGGTGTTGAAGCTGATAGTGCTGTCGAAATGTAAATACAAGATGGCGGCTGAATTAGGTACCAATTTTTTCATCATGGGTGTCATTTTCATGGTTTTCGAGGGTGTTGAAGCCGATAGTGTTGTCGAAATGTAAATCCAAGATGGCGGCTGCAAAATATATCATTTTTTCATCTTGGGTGTCATTTTCATGGTTTTCGAGGGTGTTGAAGCCGATAGTGCTGTCGAAATGTAAATCCAAGATGGCGGCTGCAACAGGTATCAATTTTTTCATCATGGGTGTCATTTTCATGGTTTCGAGGGTGTTGAAGCCGATAGTGCTGTCGAAATGTAAATCCAAGATGGCGGCTGCAATAGTTATCAATTTTTTCATCATGGGTGTCATTTTCATGGTTTTCGAGAGAATTGAAGCCGATAGGGTTGTCGAAATCTAAATCCAAGATGGCGGCTGAAGTAGGTACCAATTTTTTCATCTTGGGTGTCATTTTCATGGTTTTCGAGAGAGTTGAAGCCGATAGTGCTGTCGAAATGTAAATCCAAGATGGCGGCTGCAATGGGTATCAATTTTTTCATCATGGGTGTCATTTTCATAGTTTTCGAGAGAGTTGAAGCCGATAGGGTTGTCGAAATGTAAATCCAAGATGGCGGCTGCAATAGGTATCAATTTTTTCATCACGGGTGTCATTTTCATGGTTTTCGAGGATGTTGAAGCCGATAGTGCTGTCGAAATGTATTTAAATTACTTTAAAAATTCCGTATAATCAAGTTATACGTAATTTTTTTAATGCGCTTAAGGTATGCCCAATTGGATTTACCAATATATTTAGAACTATTAATAATTTAAATCGAATAACTATTTACTAAAACGAAATATTTACATCTAAATATGCAATCACATAAAATACAACTAACTTACCCGTATTTTAATAGGTGTTCAAATGAAGTCAGTTACTCAAAATGCACAGTTGAGCACGTTTTCTTAAATTATTTTTTACATTGATTACATGTGGCTGTCTTCACACTAAATCGCACTTGATGATAGGTATCTTTGATAGCGTGTTGGTTCCTAATGTTCTATGCACTAATGTTCGTTGCAACTATTATAAAACCCTACACGCGTAAATAGGGTTTCGTCAGATCACATCATATTACTATTATCCACTTTTGAAAACAACCATTCACAAAAATGGTTTCGGGGTAGACCATCGTTATTATTCAGTGCTTGCACAAGTTTGTAATGAAATGGGAGATATCCAGAAGAATTCAGTAGTTTCCACACGAAAGTGTGACAAGTAATACTACCTACAAAAATTTAAAAATAGGACACTCGTAAAGTCGACACTAATTGTCGGCCGGCCGGGTGAACGTACTCAGCGGTGTAATGGAAAGGGGAAGATGGGGAAGATGCGTTTGTTTTTACCGAGTCAAAACAACTAGTAGATACCTAATCTGTGATCGAGCGTGACCGCCGAACAACACTTACTGCTTCCAAACTCAACACTCCCTTAGTAATGTATGCGTGCGTATTTATGAATGACAAGTAATTAAAATAATGCATTTCCATACATTTTGACTATAAAAGATAAAATTTTTCAGTTTTTATTGTTATTTTTTTTCACCATTCGCTTACGCTATCTATTCTGAACCTCCTCTGCAAATTTGGCCAGTTATTGCAAAATAACCCTGTTTATTATAAATCTTTCATTGCAGACAAAACAATGTAAGAATTTTCTGATATTTAACCTGTGGAATGGCGAGGTTGATTAATTCATTACCTAATCATATAAAAAAGTCTACTACTGTAAATAGATCTCTTCTATAGATTGCCTCATAGGCGGATATTCGAATCATGTTTAACCCCATCTTTCATCCTGCGAGTATGGGCGTATACTAAGACATTGCTCTATAAACAAAATATAATATATAAAAACAAAGGGTCCACTTAATGGAGTGCCAACCGGGTCAAGTTTACTTGCAAGAAAAGGATATAGCTAGTGAGGTAGTTCTACAATGATGATGATAATAGTGAAAAGCAATCTTCAAAAATTTGTATTTAAATGCTTGAGCTAAAACTCAGTATATCATTAATTACTGCAGCAACATAATTTGTGTAAAGTTTGAAGAGCGTAAGATTTCAAAATTATAGATAATTACAAGTTTAGATACCTACTACTCGTAGTAAGACCATATTTTCATGTTCGTTCATTATTAAGATTTAGTTATTCTTCATTTGCTTTAAATTTTATATTGAGAACAATAATGACCTAATTGCGTTTATCATCAATAAAGATTCAATGTTAATAATCAACTCAGTCGTGATCACCGCGTAGCAGTGAATTCTAATTTAAAGTATTTCTGTACTTTTAGCACTATGGGAAATAACTACAATAGTGTCAGATAGGTCTTAAAATTAACATGGATAAGAAAGGTCTTGCTTTACGTCCATGCCAACAACAAAATAATTAATCATAATTTAAAAAGAGAACTGTGAGGATTTAATTTGCAATATTACATATTTCTTAATATTCTTGAAAACAACTTATTCTCAATTAAAAATTGTGTTCTCAAGTAATATCCAAACCATTAAAATACACCAAATCGATTCGAGAAATGGTCCAGTAGCGCCTTACAAGCTACCCATATTTAGAGACCACATGAATTATGCCCAAGGCGTAGTCCCGAATTCATGGAAGATAGCTTTGGTCCACCCGATCCTAAAAAAGGCGACCGCTAAGACCAGTCCAACTACAGTCCTATCGCCATCACCTCCTTGTTCTCCAAAGTAATGGAATCCATTATAAACCGCCAACTCATGCGGTAACTTGAGGATCACCAGCTGATTAGTGACCGCCAGTACTGTTTTCGTAGGGGTCGATCAGCTGGTGATCTTCTACTCTATCTGACTCATAGATGGGCGGAGGCAGTATAGTCCAAGGGGAGGCATTGGCCGTTAGTTTCGACATAGCGAAGGCCTTCGAATGGGTTTGGCACAAAGCGCTTCTTTCGAAGCTTCCTTCCTATGGGCTTCCCGAGAAATTGTGCAAATTGATCACCAGTTTCAACTTTACAAATTGCAAGTTCGGGCGCACATGGAATACTGTTCTCATCTCTGGGCCGGGGCACCCCAGTGCCAGCTCCTTTCACTTGACCGCATCCAGCGCAGAGCGGTTCAAATCGTCGACGACAGAGTTCTTTCTGGTCGGCTCGATACACTGGCACTGCGTAAAGATGTTGCATCTCTTTGCGTATTTTATCGCATCTATCACGGGGAGTCCTCTGAGGAATTCTTTGGACTAATTCCAGCCGCTCATTTTCGCCATCGCACATCGCGACAAAACTCGCGTTACCATCCATACCATCTGAATGATTGGCGGTCCACCACTGTGCGATTGAGAACAAGTTTTCTCCCTTGCACAACTTTCTTGTGGAATCAATTACCACCAGAGAATTTTCCGGACCGATACGACTTAGGGACCTTCAAGAAAAGAGCTTACACCTTTCTAAAAGGCCAGCAATGCATCTGCAATTCCACTGGTTTTGCGGTTGTTCATGGGCTACGGTAGTCACTTACCATCAGGTGAGCCAAATGCTTGTTTGCTCCCTCTTCTATTAAAAAAAAGCCTACACACATTTAAGTAGCGTGAAGGACAATTTTCGATTCATTCACTTTCTCAACAAAGGAAAAAGACCTTTCTCCAGCAGCATTACATTTGTATAGCATTAACATTACTCTAAAGCCTACTTCAAATGTCAATTACAACAATTATTTTTTACATCATTTATTTATAACTGCATATATTAAAATTGCAATAAATATCTGAAATTGTTAAATGTTCTATAAAATAAGAAAATATTGTACTTCCATTACACCGGACGAGTGATACCGTACTTTCCAACTAATACATTAATCATATTATGACTCAAATAACTAGTGGCTACTCGTGTATATTTTATCCGGCTAACATCGCGTTGCTCCAGGCAGAAGGCGTATTGCAGGAATTTTAATAGATTAAACTGACCTTTATTGCTCTCTTTACTTTGGTATGTTGTTAATCCTGACAAATTTCAACAGTAAAATATTGCAAAGTTCATTTTTCCTCACTATTTCACAGCGTATTTGTTCGCTCCAAACATAAAAAGAATTAAAATGTGTTTTTCTTTCCTTTAAAGTATGTGAATGTTTACTATCAATAGAGGACCCCTTTGTTATTTTGTCGATTCTACTTTTAGGAAGAGAAGAAATCGCACTGCTGGGTAACGGCTTCCCGTCTTTACTAGGGTGAGAGGTTGCGGAGTACGGAATAATTCGTCACGTTGCCTCAATGCTCTTTGATGGACTTCACACATGTAGTTAAAATATTTTTGATTTCATTGGCGTCCTAACTTCCTCGCGGTTGGTTTTTGGTAAATAACAATTTCATTGATGTTCGACGGTAAAAAAAACATCATAAGGTAACTTTAGTAAAATAATTAGAGGCGACTTTCACATAGTTGTGGGCCATACAGAGGCTGTAAATTTACTACTTTTCTATAAGGTATGTAGCGGTAATGCTCAGCTGTGAACTAAAAGGGATTGTTAATATTATTTAACACAAACATTCGCAAAACAATCATTCAGATTCACTAAATTAAGCTAACCCTTTTACTTCATTGAACACGAAGATTCGCTTGATTTAATTAATAAAGAGTCAGTATCAATTGCATCACGTGCCGAAATTTCCTATATTTAATACTGTTGATTCTATTATATTCTATGACTCACCCTTAAATTTTATATAATTTAGAGAATTTGTATTCTCTATTGTTATTTGTGTTCTGTGTTGAACAACAAGAGGGACCCAAGTCCAGCTATGAACTTTACGGGCAATAGATGAAAAAGAATGATAGATGAAAGAAATTAATACCAAATTTCTCTATATAACAAGTTTTGTTATATGCATTATTTCTTTATTTATTTGTTTACGCCTAACTGAAACTAAAATAAAAACATTACAAAGAGAAGCCTTTTCGTATTGTTTTCTTGCTAACCCTAGACGTGGTGAAATATTATAACAAGTGCAAATATTTTATTTGTTAAAATATCAGAAATAAAATAAAATCATTAGAGTAATAGTAAAAAGTATTTATATTATTAATAGTAAAAAGTATTAATTTGGATAAAAAATAATTATTTAAAAAATAAATGTAAGTTTGTTCTTCAGCAATGTAATGGAAAATATTGATGTAGTCAAACTCGTATTGTGCTACGTTTTTAATCGATTTCAAATTTGCAAAAATAATACCTAAAATAATGATGCTTTTGTCCTGTCGTCTATAAAAAAATATAGAATTGAATAAATTTTTTTCAATTTAGATTACATGTGTAATTATTATTAAAAGTCATTTTTTACTTTACCACTGGTTCGAAAAAAACTCTCTGTCCTGAAGAGAACCAGCAAG
This sequence comes from Parnassius glacialis, assembly GCA_033319125.1. Classification (NCBI taxonomy): domain Eukaryota; kingdom Metazoa; phylum Arthropoda; class Insecta; order Lepidoptera; family Papilionidae; genus Parnassius; species Parnassius glacialis. Next base: position 42,765,654 of record JAVANC010000005.1, read on the forward strand.
AAACCTAGCGGGACTTCTTTTTAAATATATTTTACAATATAAATGATTACAAATTATTTACGAAATTTATTTTAGAAACTGCTTGGAAGCGACCACATTATTCCCAGGGGTTAACATCAACCATGTATTCATTTATAGTATAATAAACCTTTTTATACAGTTTCAGTTTAACAAAACATTTAAACTTGGTAATACAGCGAGCCTGTACACTTTCCGGGACCTTGTTGTAATAGCGTATACATTGTCCCAAGAATGAATTACTGACTCTGTGGTGTCGAGATACTGGTATCACTAGCTTGTGTTTGTCCAAGTGTTTACAGAATGTATATCACTTTTTTTACCAAAACTATATTTGTTTTTGTGAACATATATTAAATTTTCGTAAATATACTGAGAGGTCAAAGTTAAAATTATATTTATTTCTTTAAATTGACCTCTTAAAGACTCTCTCGTTTTTAGATTGTTTATAGCTCTAATGGCTCTCTTCTGTAAAACAAAAAAGTTTCTGAATCAGCCACAATTCTCCATAGTAAAATCCCATAAGACATTATGTTATTAAAATAACTGAAATAAACTAATCTAGCTGTTTCGACGTTAGTGAGACCTCTAATCCTTTTTACAGCATAGGCTGCAGAACTTAGTTTGCTTGCTAATTTGGATATATGGGGGCCCCACTGAAGCTTTGCGTCGACAGTGATGCCAAGAAAAACAGTGAATACAACAGGGCTCAGTTCCTACCCATTTAAAACACATTGGTATTCAGAGATTTAACATTAGTTGTTGTAAATTTAACACAATTAGTTTTATCTCCATTTAAAGATAGATTTTTAACGTTAAACAACTGCACTAATTTTTATATAGCATTATTGGCTTCATCACATTTAAATAATTGACGTTTAAGTTTAAAAATCAAGGAAGTATCGTCAGCATATAATACTATATCATTGTTATCCCTTAAAAGAGAAGGTAAGTCATTAATATATACTAAAAATAGGAATGGGCCGAGAATGGAGCCCTGAGGGACACCCATTAGTACAGGTGACCCGGAAGAACTTTTTCCATTGATATATATTATCCATAACAATTCAAACAGTAACCTTCTGCATTCTCAAGTTTAAGCACTGTGTTCTTGACGCCATAGTAGTGTAGCTTCCTGATTAATGTCTCATGGTGAACACAGTCGAAGGCCTTGGAAACGTCATAAAATGTACCCAAAGCATCCTCTGAATTCTCCCATGCACAAAAAATAAGTTTAATAAGCTCAACTCCAGCGTCAGTTATCGAACGATCCCTTGTAAAACCTAATTGATTTTTATGTAGCAATTTATTATTATGAAAGAAACTTAACATCGGATCTAAAATTATTTTTTCAAAAATTTTACTAAATGTAGTAGTAGTGTTAGTTTTTTTTAGAGAGGAGTCAAACGAGCATGCGGCTCACCTGATGATAAGTGACTACCGCCGCCCATGAACAACTGCAACACCAGTTGAACCAGGGGAATTGCAGATGCGTTGCCGGACTTGTATAAAGGTGTAAGGTCTTTTCTTGAAGGTCCCTAATTTGTATCGGTCCGGAAAATTCTCTGGAGGTAATTGATTCCACAAGGAAGTTGTGCGAGGGAGAAAACTTATTCTAAATCGCACAGTGGTGGACCGCTAATCATCCAGATGGTGTGGATGGTATCGGGAGTTCTGCCGCGATGTGCTTCCGTGAAATTTGGCGGCTGGGATTAATTTGAACAATTCCTCAGAGCACTCCAGATGCGAAAGAAAATGCAAAGGGATGCAACATCTCTTCGCAGTGCCAATGAATCAAGCCGTTCAGTAAGGACTCGGTTGTCGACGATTCGAGCCGCTCTGCGCTGGATGCGGTCAAGTGGAAGGAGCTGGCACTGGAGAGCCCCTGCCCAGAGATGGGAACAGTATTCCATGTGAAGCCGAACCTGCGCCTTGTAAAGTTGCAGGCGGTGTGACGGCATGGAATACTGTCCCGCTCTACTGAGCACGCCAAGCTTTTTAAAGGCCAATTTTACCTTCTCTTCCAAGTGACCACGAAACTGCATGCCACTCGATATGTCGACACCGAGGATTCTGATACTGGCTGAGGCAACAAGGAGAGTATTTTGAAACTAAGGAGATACGACAAAGGGGTTCTTTATAGCGGTAAACGCGCAAACTTGTGTCTTCTGAGGATTAAACTGGACTAGATTAAGTCGCCTCCAATCCGAAACTTTGTTCAGCAAAGACTGAACTTCAGACACAAGTTAGTCAAGTTACGGGAGCTACCGAGAGCTTTTTTAAAACTAAATACAAACTAAGACTTAAAACAAAATACGTGTTCACAGAGAGAGATGTGAATTTATTCTGTCATTGTCTTTTAAAATACTTAATCGTATGCTTACAGTCTACTTAAATTAATACGTACTCAGCGTTTATGTATTTATGCCGATGGATGCTTTATCTGTATTATGGGTTGCTGGTGTAACCATAACTCCTCCCTCCTCAACTGCAAAGTTATTGGGAAGATTTGGATTCCGATTATTTTGCATACAATGTAAGAGCTTAGACTTATTTTTCCAAATTACAACAATAAGACTAATTAAAACTAATATAACATAGATAAGTACAGTAGCTAAACTAACACTTTTCTTATTCACTAAGCCTTTACTTTCGCTTTCCACTATTTCACTTTTCAATTTGTACGAGAGATATTTTAGTTCATCCAAATTAACGCGATTTAAATTCACTGTTTTCTCCGCATTTGTAGGCTGCTCTATTAATTTGGGTAGAGTTAAATTCGGTGTCACCTTATATTGCAATTTTCTTGAATAGTATCGTTTCCAGTGTAATTTTATATTGCCTAATTTTATCTCACAGTTTTCATCGATTTCCGAGCGCTATGTGCCCTTTACAGCATTTCTTTGAGTATCATTGCCACATGTTTTTGTAAGCACTATTTCATTTTGTATAAATATGATTCAGTTAATAGGACCAATAGACTGTATCTTAACACTTTCCAGCTCTACTATTGATAATTTACAAAGGCTTAGATTAGATGCGAAGTTCAAAAGTTGTTCTACGATATCAATTTCCTTACACAGGAGCTTGTTTGCTGCTATCTCCTGACATGGGCTATTTAAGGGTAAGTATGTGTGATCTTTCACGATGAGGTAAGGATATTTGGGAAAAATAACAGTTGTTCTATTATATGTGGGATCAAACATAGGTAAAGCATACATTTTAAAATAAGTGTATGTAATTTTATCAGTCAGAGGGATTTCCATAATGAACGTTATTTGGTTTTCTTTTACATAGGCCTTAATAGACATAGATCTTTCTAAATTAACTAAATTATTTTCAGTAATAGGATACATTAAACTGTTTGTTTGAGATACATATAGCTTCTAGTTTTTACTAGTAATTCATTAATTTATAACTAGTTTGTTCCGGTACTCGGCGACGTTTTCCCGAGAAATATTGGCACGGCCGGTGTATAGAGCATCACCAGTGCTGTCATCCGCATAGTAATGAATGTTACTAGTTAGCAACATATCATTGATATGCAGAAGAAACAGCGTTGGTGATAGCACACAGCCTTATGGAACACCAGCTTTAGTAGGCTTGTAGTCGAAGCATGCACCGTCGACAACGTCCTTCATGCTCCAATCTGCAAGGAATCTGGTGATCCAATTGCACAATTTCTCGGGAAGCCCATAGAAAGGGTGCTTCGAAAGAAGCGCTTTGTGCCAAACCCGATCGAAGGCCTTCGCAATGTCCAAACGAACGGCCAACGCCTCCCCCTTGGACTGTACTGCCTCCACCTATCTATGGGTCAGGTAGAGCAGAAGATCACCAGCTGATCGACCTCGACTAAAACCGTAGTGGCGGTCACTAATCAGCGGGTGATCCTCAAGGCACCGCATGAGCTGGCAGTTAATAATGGATTCCATTATTTTGGAGAACAAGGAGAACAAGGTGATGGCGATAGGCCTGTAGTTGGACGGGTCTGACCGGTCACCATCTTTAGGGATCGGGTGGACAAAAGCTGTCTTCCATGAAGTCGGGACTACGCCTTAGGAGTAGAAATACCGCAAAATACGCGTTAGGACCGGTACCAACCCTGGAGCACACGTCCTCAGCACAATTGGGGGGATTCCGTCAGGCCCTCTCGACTTCTGGAAGTGTCCAGGAAGAGGAGTGCTTTGCAAACCGATCGCTGTGAAAACAGCACATCCCGCATGGAGCACTCACACCGCGGGATGGTCGGCTGTGTTTTCCTCCCATCATCAAGAGTCGAGTTGGATGCAAAAAGGGAGCCTAAAAGGTCGGCTTTGTCTTTTGCGGCTTAGGCCAGTGAGTCGTCCTCCCTGTGCAGAGATGGTAGTGATGGCTTACAGAAATTCCCTTGGACAGCCTTGGTGAGAGACCAGAATGCACGGATTCCCGAAGGAAGGCGAACTAGTTTCCCGCCAATTCTGCCTATGTGCTCTGACTTTGCTTTGGCAATAACTCTTTTGAATGACCTAGAGGCGAATTTATTCTTCTTTTTATCTTGTGTTGGTGTTTACATCCCAAGTCGCCAAAGCCGCAGCCCAGGCTTGATAACACTCCTGCTTACTGCGTAATGCATTCTTGCAGGAGTGACCAAACCAAGGCTGAGATCTGCCTCCGATGGGTGCCACAGATGATGGAATAAATATTTCCATTCACTGTTGCACCACATCAGTGACAGAGTCAGCAACAGCGCTGGGTTCATCCGGCGAGAAACAAGACCACCCCCATGGGTAGGATGCAAAGAAAGACCGTATTTCTTCCCAATCCTCCGAATTGTAATGCCAGACACGGTGGCAACCTTCAGAACGCAACCGCGAGGGGAGCGCGAGTGGCACCACACTCTGGATCAGACAATGGTCCGAAGAGCCGAGAGGGACATCCACGGAAACCTGATATTCGTCCGGATGAGAAGTCAGCAGTAGGTCCAACAGGGAAGGTGTATGATCCTCCTCATCTGGAATCCGCATAGGCGAAGTAACGAGTTATGTCAGACCATATACTAAGACAAAGTCTTAAACAGTCTCCCCGCATGATCGGTTAAACGTGAACCCAGCCATTCGGCGTGGTGGGCGTTAAAATTGCCAAGGATCATAATCTCTGCGGTTAATGCAGCAATATATTAACTATGTGAGAAGATATATTCACGAATGGGAGGTACGACTACTTCGTTAAAAATTCATTTAAAGTATGTGCATGCCACTGAAAGCGAAGAAGTCGAAAAATTTGAAACTGTAAATAAAAATACAGTGCAATAGATCTGCCGTGAAGACATCTCTTCTGCAGCCACCTCTGATTTCGGTTCCGGTTTTGGTTCCGGTTCCGACAAACAATATTTAAAAACTCCGCTTCCGAATTCGGTGCCGATATACCCATTTCCGTAACATCCCGTATTCAATATATTGCAGGACGTTTGTCACTTTTTTTTAAACCGTTACCTCCACACCAGGATTTTCTCTTGTATGGGGGAAAGTTACATATTATATATATTTCACAAGAACAAGCAGCCAGATCCAGAACAATTATTTTTGGCCATACAAATACTTGTTCCGTGCGGGATTTGAACCCGCCCTTAGCGCTGCAACTCATCATTGCTAAGCCACTGCTCCACGGAGTTTTCATTATAAATGTTATATTATGTTGAGAGCATTTGCGAAAATGCATGTTAAATTCGGCAAGGCCTCGGGTGAGGCTAGAATTGCAGCGGAGCTTCTGAAAGTAGATGAAAGTCATACCTTTAAGTCCTTCAGAAGCTCTTCCATTCTGGGTACTACTCCGGAAGCGTGAAGCAAAAGTAAGTAAGTAGTCATGTTCTTCTAGTGCCAAAACACTAAAGCTGTGGCGTTGCGTTGTCCCCGTTGGGTGATTTTTGGGTTTGAAATTGTCAAATATTCATTTCGCCAGCTATTTGATGTCACTGGACTGGGTGTTCTTGATGTTTTTATGGTGGTGATCAAGTCTTTGTGACAGTTTTACAATCGAAAAGGAAAATTGACATTTGTGAGAGTTTTTAAAAATCAAGAGAAAACGATTGTTTGACACTCTTACGCCATTGTCTTACACAAAATATTACAATAGTGAATATTTATAACATACTGATAATTAGAGTATTGTCAGTAGCCAGTTTAAAAAAACAATAAAAAAAACCATTGATTAAGAAAGCAAATAGTAGTAAGTAGAAGCATAAAATAAAAATAGCGTCTAGTTTAAAATAGTTTTAATAAATACAATAATCTCATTCGTCTTCATCACAAATTATACATTTATTTACTTCCAGGCCGAAATCTTTTAAATAACCTACAATTTACTTCATTTTGATAAGTCGTTTACAATTGTAGCAACCACGACTAATCCTCAGATAAGCAAAACAACAATTTCTTCGACCCACCTAATGCAAAGATGAAGACTGATTTAATCATCCCTGAAGCATAAAAGATTATATTACCTTTGTTTTTACCTAATTTTATGTACTCGTAACTTAATTATTGAAAATTTAACAAGCAAATAAACAGTTTACTTGATGATGAGTGGATGCTGTGGCCTGGAGATACACATCTATCCTAGATTAAGAATTGAAATTTAGATGCATTGTCAACCCCATGGACTAAAATTGATTTGTTTGTTACCAGTTACAAATATCTCCATTTTCATCGCTCATCACATGAAACATTGCACTGACTCTGAGAACATTTGTCACTTAAATGTTAATAATTAGAAAAAGTACTATCATCCACGTAGACGAGAACGTGGGTGGTAGGGCTTAATTCAACGAAATATATCGCAGCTGAATTCAACGTGGTAATAGTAAAATTCGACCTATCGGCACCAAAAATAATACCCAACATAGCTAAATTATTGTTAAATGAGGTATGAGATTTATTTTTAAAATTTCATAGAAGAGTCATAATTGTTAATACAACGCACGTTCTAAAACATATAGTGAGCATGCAAGGTGATATCCTGAAATAATATCACTCTGTTTTTAAAAGCCACCGAGTTTACTATGCGAATTCTGATCACGTGCCTGTTATTTTACTGATGGTCATATAAACAGGAAATTTTAGCCGAGATGAAACGAAGTAAGTTAAGGGAGATTGCAAGTACGTGCCTTCGCAAGATACTTTATTCAAATCAAACAAACTGAGTCATTTAGTCAAGAACCGACCTTCACATCTAAACAGAATCCTCTCTGAATTTTATTTAGTGCCTTGCACATAAATTTATAACATGGTAAATATTTTATTTATAACAAAGTATACATACTTACTAAATATTTTAATTAAATTTAAAATGTATATATAAATGTATATATAGGTTTTAAGATTATGAGTCGTTTAGTAATTTTTTTTTAATCAGAAGCATTATAACTCACTAGTAACAAAATTAATCAAAATATTTACTTATTTACCGTTATCGTTACAGCCTGTTAAAGTCGACTGCTGAACATAGGTCTCTCCCATGGATTACCTAATAAGATGGAAATTTGCCATAGATTCCATGCCTTCCAAGCGAGTTGGCAATTGCAGTTTTTTATTTATAGCCGTTATTTGAAAGACGCTGCTGCTAATCTCCTGTTTTGATTTCCCTCTGTCGTCTCTTACGACCACCCACGGGATGGTATGGGTAAGTGGATATTTTTACATCGCACTACACGGTTACTTCGTATTTGGGTTAATTTAAATAATATTTTCTTCAGAAACAAACATTTTTTTTAATCATAAACATCTCCGTGTTTCGCAATATATAAATATGACGGCATCATCATAATGACTTGTTAAGGCTTTAAGAAGCCTGAATGACCTTGACGAAAGGCCGACAGCAGAGATTTTAGCGGACGTTAACACCGTCAGGCGACTACATCCTGTATTACTTAGAGAAGTGCAAAGATAAATAGACTGCAGTGGGGACAAATATATAAGTGATATACTGTCTATTATGCTTGCGCATGATTTTGATCCATCTAGAGACGCAAAATTTCAGGGAGTACTGTCAAATTCAATAGCAGTGACAGAAAAATCGCTACTTGATATAGAATGGCAAAATAAATTATTAAAATTAAAGTAAAATTTATAAAAAATCAAAAAAGCTCAATAACTTCATTAACATGTGACACATAATTGTACTTATTATACTCAACATTATTTTATGGGCATCTGAGAAAGTTGAAAATTTAAATAATTCAAAAGCTACTTTGCAATTATTTTCTATTGAGTGAATTTTGTGGCATCGTGTTTTGAAAACTTCTACCTGGAATACGCTCAATTTTAAGTACAATTTTTTTCGCTAACGATGTAAAATCACAAAACTGTCTCCATGTACATCAATTTGGCTCTATTCAGCCCGAGGTATGTCCATATAAGGACATGCATCGGGATGCAGTAATGTTAAAAGTTTTCGTGTGCAGATACTGGAAGATATAATATAATATTATTACTGTCCCGTGTGAGATAACCTTTATTCTCATCACACACACGTAAAACATTTTATGGTTGGTTAGAAAAATAAAATATACATGCAAACTTTTACAGGGTAAATTTCTTTCTTTAATATTCTTACCCAGCGCTTAACCACAATCCCTTATATATGTAATATACATATATAGGCCTTGCGAAACAATGCCATAAAGCTTGGTTTTAAGACACTTGCATCTATCGTCTTCCTGTATATCTTACCATGTCGTCCTTCCATATAGTGAGAGGCTGCCCTGCACTTCGCTTACCAGTACGAGGTTGCCACTCGAGAACATTTATTCATATTTCTTATCGGTTTTTCATTGCTATTTTACTATAATTATCAGTTAGGCTATGTCAGTTACTCTGATGCTACTGCGGATATCCTCATTTCTGATTTTATCATGCAGGGAAATCCCTCTCCAATTTATATTTTTATATTTTTCAGATGATGGTTTGCGTTCTATTTTAATAAAGCTTGATGTGCTCAGCAGAGCGGGTCAGTATTTCATGCTGGCACATCGCCTGCAACTTTACAAAGCGCATGTTCGGCCTCACATGGAATACTATTCCCATCTCTGGGCTCGGGCTACCCAGTGCCACCTCCTTCCACTTGACAGCATAAAGCGCAGAGCGGATCGAACCGTCGACGACCGAGTCCTTTCCGATCGGCTCGATCCACTGGCTCTGCGAAGAAATGTTGCATCCCTTTGCATTTTCATTTACATTTACTACGGGGAGTGCTCTGAGAAATTCTTCGGATCAGTCCCAGCCACCAAATTTCACGAACGCACATCGCGACAAAACTCCCGATACCATCCACACCATCTGAATGCTTGGTGGTCCACCACTGTACGTTTCACTAGAAGTTTTCTTCCGTTTTAGACCTCTCTGTGGAATAATTTACCACCGGCGATTTTTCCGGACCGATAAGACTAAGGGACCTTCAAGAAAAGAGCTTACTTCTTTTTAAAAGGCCGGCAAAGCGCCTGCAATACCCCTGGTGTTGTAGATGTTTATGGGTGGCGGTAGTCACTTACTATCAGCTGAGCCGTATGCTCATTTGACCCCTATTCTATAAAATATATATATATATATATAAGCCTTGTAAAGGGCTATAATGATAATGATAACGGAGCCAAATATACTTACTACGAATACTTAACCTTTATTCCTATTCACGTGTTCTCATACGCTTTTCTCTCTCTCTCTCTCTTTCTCTCACACACACACACACACAAACAAACACACGTAGACCTCTCCGTCCATCTCCGTCACCACTAATCCCAACACCGCTACTCCCAACACCACTACACTAGGCAAGACACACCACTGACGATAATACGACACGTGTTTCGCCTCTACACGAGGCATCCTCAGGTGATATGGACTCTACGCCGACTAACCGCTAAGTGAGCGGCGAGTCAAAAACAAGTGCCTTTTATACAGACCGATGACGCAGCCGCTATCTACTTAAGAAGCTAGCGACTGCGTCATGCGATAAAACATGCAACCAATCACCGCCGGACTTACGCAGCCGTTTGTAAAATTAAAAACAAACCGCCGCACAACGCCTACCCTCCAACCACGCAACCAATCGCCGATCACCGTGAGGGTGACAAACGACCATATTGCGAGGCTCTCTATTATTAAAGAGCAGGCTTAAAGATATTTAAGAGAGGTGAGTTAGTAACATTTGCTTGTTCATTCAGCAATGCAGCGGTATTATTATTACTTTTTAATATCTCTAACTGTTCCAGCACACACAGCCGCAGCCCCTTATTACACGTATGTAAGACTTTAAAGGAGTAGTCGTTGGCTAGGTTGTGTCCAGTGTCCAAGAGATGTTTGGCAAAATGGGATTTATCGGGATTGCAATTCCTGTACGCGGCTAAATGCTCTTTATAACGTGTCTCGAAATTGCGAACAGTCTGACCCACGTAAACGGCGTGGCATTCGTCACAAACAAGTTTGTAAACACCTGACTTTTGACGAATATCTAACTTATCTTTATTACTACAGATATTTCTAAGAGAATTGTTTGTTTTGAACGCTACATGAACGCCGTTTTGTCGAAGAGTATTAGCTACTTTTTCAGATATGGGACCTAAGTAGGTCAAACTGCTCACGTATCGATGAACACTTTGAGGTTGAACCGCGTACAGAGAGTTGCGAACAACATGCTTTTCTTTCTTTTTAATTAAATTGTTAATGAGATTTTTTGAAAAACCATCATGTCTTCCATGGCAACATAAAGTAGCCGCTTTTTATTGTTACATTAACCGTTTGTTCACTGTCCCATTAAGTAAAGAAAATTATTTAAAAGAACTTAATATAATTTATCAAATAGCGGTCTCTAACGGTTTTTCAAAAAATCTCATCGTAAATCGTTGACACGTTAAACAAACAAAAAAAGACAACGCAAAACAGAGGCACTTAAATCGACGTTATAATTCCACACGCGTCCGTTACGACCGGTATTTCTTCACAATCATTCTCTCGACGCGTCCCGTTCGACACGACTTCGAATGGAATGCGAGTGCGCGGAGGGACGGCGGTGAGCTTGCTACGGTGCTATGCACGCTCCGAGCGTGCGTAAAGGCGCGTCGCCACCAAAAATGTTGACAACATTTATATTTTCGACACGTTGACAAATCAACAAAAGTTGACAACATTTGTTTCAAAATGTTGCAAGAAGCGTCTCCACCGAGGGAACAAATGTCGGCAACAAGCGTATTCCTTTGATATGCAAACATTTTGAAACAAATTTTGTTGATTTGTCAACATGTCGGAAACATAAATGTTGTCAACATTTTTGGTGGAGACGCGCCTGACAGAAACATTTGTCGGCAACACGTGTTGACAAATGTTGAAAACTTTGGTGGAGACGCGCCATTATGAATTCAATATTCAAACGGTTAATATTTTGCCTAAACACACATGTACTTATATATCTTAGTTTTACGTAACATTTTTTTGTAATGAGTTACTTTCTACTCAGTTTAGTCAAAAAGTAAATACAAGTTATTATTTAAGATGTAAAAATTACGAGTAATCTCACAGTGTTTCCTATTGAATCAGTAATATCAATAAGAATGTAAAAAATATCTCCTGCGAACGGCCTCTTTCAAGTTTAGAAACATGTCGTCCGTATTAATGATTATAACATTTGTGTTCATATTATACTCCTTGTTTGGATACTGAGTAGCACAATAATTTTCAAATATTATCGTAGTACTTTTATTTATTCCGCGATAATACTATCGGAACGTTGGCAAGGGACAGGTAAGATACAATATGGTTTAAAGATTGGGGTGAGATGTTTTTGTTACGTGCGGTTTATATTGACATAATATACAAATTTGTATTTAATTAGTAACTATATTTAAAAATATGCCTTATTTTGGAATTTTGCTATTAATATTATGTAAATAAAGCAAAGAGACTATTACCGCCTTCAATAGCTATTGTTATTGTTCTTGAGCATTCGGTAGTGACATATCGACGGTGTTGGTGCACCACGCGCGTCATAAAGTAATTATTTGACAAGTGACTGAGCTCAGAAATTTTAGCTGTTTTCCTTAATAATTACGCAATTTACGGAAAATATTGTTCATTATTGCATGTTTAAGATTCCAATATATTATAGTAAACGACCTTAAAGATTTTATGAAAATCTAACTGGAATCATAAAATCTGAAAAAAAAAAACAGTTGTTTTGATATACGTGTACTGGCTTATATTATATGAAAAAGAAAAATGCATATAACGAAAAACTAACTACTAAGAGGATTTTTCATCAATCTTAAAGTACCAATAAATGCTGAATGTACGTACAACATTTTTTTTATACTATTAAATATTGACCAGTGCATTATTTTAATTTATAATACCAGTGAAAACTACTAGACAATAGCTTTTAGTTTATTTTATGGGTTATTGTGATATTCTTTTTTTTAATAGGATAGAGTGACAAGCGAGCATACAGTACACCTGATGGTAAGTAGTTACTGTGACCCATATACATCTACATTTATTATTCTTAATTTAATTGTTAATTTCTCAGTATTCATGTAAGATACGGCAAACAAATATTACTATTGAATTCTTTAAAATATAGGGAATAATAATCTTCATCTATTTCATTAAGTTACGCCCAAAATTTGTTGTGGGCCCATTCTCCATACATAAAGAAATTGTCTCCTTTCATCAAAATCTGTTCAGTAGTTTATACGTAATTGAGCTCCACAAACAGACAAACATCTAAACCAATTTTCACTTTTATAATATTTAGTAGGATAAAAGATTCACATTTCAGAAAACATTTAAGAGATCACATTTAAGAAAATATGATATCATTGATGTAAACATAACAGAGACCTAATTCTTGTGAGGAAAAACCTCACAAAAATTAGGTAATTACTTACTTACTTACTTACTTATCGTCACGCACAATCCCTGACGGGGTAGCCAGAGAGAACAGATCGCTAAGTGTCACGATCCTTACATACCTCTTTCGCTTCTTTCAGATTCATCATCTTCTTCATACATGCACGTCTAGGTATCCGAGTACTCTTGACCCTCCCCTCTTCGAGCAATTTGCTCACATGGTCTTCGAAAGTTAGTCTCGGTCTACCTCGACACCTTTTAATATTAACTTTCGCGCTATATATTTTCTTCACCATTCGGTCTTCACTCATTCGCTCAACGTGCCCAAACCATCGAAGCACGCCCTTATCAATTTTTGTGATAAGGTCATCTTTCAAACCTGCCATATTGCGAATCTCTTCGTTTCGCTTTCGGTCAGCCATGGTGACGCCGCACATTTTACGAAGAGATCGCATCTCCACTGCATTCAACTTGCTTTTATGCTTCTTCTGGCATACCCAGGTTTCGCTGCCATATAACAAAGTCGGTACCAACACTGCGTTATGTATTGCAAGGCGTGCACTCTTCACTACGCCTTGCCTTTTGACTAACGCAGTCAGGGCACCATTGACTTTGTTCCCGGCAGCGACACGCCTGTCCACATCTAAATCACATCTTCCATCCCGGCTAAAAGCACTCCCCAAGTATACAATTTCATTTACCTGTTCTAGACATTCCTGATTTACCCATATTTCACACTTCGTTCTCTCTTCGTCCCTTTCAAATACCAGAACCTTAGTTTTATTAGCATTCAAGCGGAGACCTTTAATTTCACATTCCTCTTTCATACACGTGACTAATGCCTGCAGTTCTGCCTCTGATGGTGCAATAAGCACTGCATCACCAGCATACAGCAGACAATTTACTTTAATGTCACCCAATTTCACACCCAAACAGCTATCTTTCAGTTTCTGTAAACAGCTGTCGAGATACAGTATGAACAGCCAGGAAGACATGACACAACCCTGTTTTAACGCCCGTTTGGACGCTAAACATGGGTGACAGGTCATGCCCTACCCGCACACAGGCTTTACAGTCACAGTAAAGTGACTGCACAGCCCTTAGCAATCGACCATCCACACCATACCCCGGCAACAGTTCCCACATTTTCTTCCTTACAGCCTTATCAAATGCTTTCTCAAGATCCACAAAAGCACAGAAAATCTTCTGGTTAGCAGCCAGAAGCTTTTCCGTGATCATGCGGTTAGAAAACATTTGATCCGTGCATCCTCTTCCAGGTCTAAATCCGCATTGTGCCTCCCATAGAAATCTTTCCGATTTCTCTTGCATCCTACGTGTCAAAACCTTCGAATAAACTTTACTTGCTAAACTGGTCAAGCTGATCGCCCGATAGCACCCGCAGTCAAAATGTGAACCTTTACCTTTATATAAAGGCACAATGACTGCGGATCGCCAATCATCCGGGACATCCCCCGTCCGCCAGCACAAATTGCACAGCAGATGAAAGCTGTCCCAGACGCGAGGCCCACCATACTTGACCATTTCAGCAGTAACTCTATATAGTCCCGCAGCCTTACCACATTTCAAACTTCGAATCGCACGTTCAATCTCTTTCATACTGATGACCTCAGTGTCATCGAGGTCCGGGTCTGGCGTACCAGTCTCGACGTCATCCCCGGATCCCTCACTAAGATCATCACACGCATACATTTCTCTATAAAATTCGCTCCATCGCTACATGACGTCCGATTTTTCTGAGAGGACGTCATTAGTTCTCGAAAGCACTTTGTTCATTCTTAAGGCCGTCGCACCACTTCGGGTCCTTCCAACCTCTTTCCAGAAGAGTTTGGAGTTCTCCTTAAAGTTGTGCGACAACCTTTCGTCCGCTTCCATTCTACACCTTTCACGCACTTCCTCAATCAATGCTTTCGTGTGAACTTTCTGCAGCTTATATCTTTCTTTCATCTTCTCTCTCATATCCTTATCATTACTAGAGGCCAAGTAGACTAACCATGCTTTCTTCTTCTTCTCTACAGCTTCTTTCACTTCATCATTCCACCATGCATCTCTTCTTTTACTACTGCCTCTTTTTGTTGTTCCACACACTTCTTCCGCTGCACTTACCATTCCATCCCTAAGGTTCTGCCATGTTCTTTCCACACATTCATTTCTGCCATCGATAGTGTCAAGCTTTTCGGCTACCCTCGCATGATATTTGTCCCTAGTATCCGCTTCCTGAAGCTTCCAGCTTCGGATGCGACAGACCGACTGTGGTTCTGTTACCGCCGTCCGGTAGCGCCAACCCGCGAACAGACCCCTAAATCTAGTAATCACTAGATAGTGATCCGTTCCCAGGTCAGCACCCCTGAACACACTCGCGTATCCATCACCTGTTTTCGCAGTCGGTCATCCACCAGAAACAAATCGATCATACTTCTCTCATTCTATCTTTCTCTAGTATACATATGGATTTTCTTGTGATTAAACATAGTGTTTGTCACAAGAAGACCCTTTTCCTTGCATACCGCCAGTATAAGCTTGCCAGCATCATTAACCCTTTTATCGCCAAACTTTCCAAGTACCGACTCGTACCCTGGTCGAGCGGTACCAACCCATCCATTCAAATCACCACACACAACAATTCTTTCGTTTCCCTTAGCCAAATCTAGAACTTCTCTTACATTCTCCCAAAACTCCTCCAGCTCAGCCCTGGACGACGAAGCTACCGGCGCATAAACAGCCAAAAGGAATAACTTCGCCAGTCCCAATTTAAAGCGAACCCAGAGAAGTCTTGAGTTCACAACCTTATATTCAGTCATAACATCGACCAACCGAGACGACAGCAGCACCCCCACTCCCTGGCGGGCGCTCTCGCTCTCCGGGACTCCGGACCATAGAGCTAAAGCCCCGCCAGGGAGCTCTTCAGTACCACTGCCCTTCCGTTTGGTCTCCGACATACACACGACATCTAATTCTCTTTCTTTCATTATTTCGATCAACTCATTCGTCTTATCTCTCATGCCTCCTCTAACATTCCACGTGCCAACTCTGCACTCTGTCCTCCACCTTCCGCCGTGTCGGGCTGTGCGTGACGGGTGGCGGTCCCCATCAATTAGGTAATAGTTATGTTTTTAACGACGATATTAACCCTTTCCCCAATCCCGTGAATCAAATATCAACATTTCGATTGTTCAACTATTGTGTATGTTTTACAGATAGGGAAACTGTTAAATTTTTAAACATGTTTTTATAGGATAGGGTAACGATATGTTTTTGTTTTCTTTATAAATATATCACATTCTCACGTACGACGTGTATTGGAGACGATAAAAAATCCACTGCCCTATATTATCTTGCGATTGTCGTAAGAGGCTACAGAGGGAAATGATACTGGAGACAGGCAGCACGATCTTCCTGATGAAAGCACAGAATAATAAAAAACTGCGGTGCTAATCGTTATGTCTATGGTAATAATGAACATTTTTACATTGTCACATCGCAACAGGCCCCCGCCATAGATTATTCCTATGAGGCAATCTATTGGCGAGGACCATGTTCAGCAGTGGACACTTAATAGCGAATGATACTAGATTTAGTGCAATATGCTGGATTAATAACGGACAACTTAATAACTTTCTAAAGCTTTTATAGTGAAAAACCGAAAACCGGTGGGGAAGAAAAGTAGGGCAGCTTCGTACCAGTAAGCAACGTGTAGTAAGGTGAACACAGCATCACATGATGAAGTGACGATCCGCTAAGAGACGCAGGGTGGCGATGGATGCAGGTAGCTCAGAATCGTACTTTGTCGCTTTCCTTGGGAGAGGCCTGCAATCTGCAGTGGAATTGTGATGGGATGTACTAATGGCTATGATAAAAAACTTCGATTAGTATATTCTTAGTATTTACAAAGATATAAAAGTATCAGAGAAAAATTTTAAAGTGATATTTTATAACTAATGTCTGTTAAAGATTAATTGATAATATATTTAAATTTATCTATAGAATTTAAATTAAATTTTAATAAGAACATTTTATTTTCATTTACTTTATGAGTTCAATTTTAAATTCTATTCAATCATCATTAAACGAGTTATTCATACATTCATAATCTAGCAAAATGACTATTTATTGTGAGCTCTAACTAAATCTGTCTCTAACGAAGCGAAATCTCATTACTTAAGCTTAAGCTGAAACTGGAGCTACAAACAAGTTTTACTCTACGTGCTCATCACAATTGCAATGCATTTAAATACGTACACGCCTAGGGCATTTAAGGCTCGGCAATTTATCTTCGGTACATTTAAATATGAAATATTAAAGTACTAAAATAGTAACACTAAGACTCGTTTGTTTTGTATTGACAAGTAATAGACCTATTGGAATAAATTAAATTTACAATAAGGTAAATAACCATAAGGCTATCTAGCTGCTACTGTCGCCTAATATTAAACCTTATATAATCCATGCATTAAATGGGAAAGAATATCAAAATAAATTAAGTCTAGGTAAGCTAAAAATCAAAAGCTAAAAATCATAAATAATTTATCTAAAATAACCTAAAATGTTAATTAATAAATGTTATAATTTCCACGATTTGCAAAAAGCCAGCTTTTAAACATATTTTGTGTTTAAGACAATAAATATTTTGAAACACTACTATTATTTCAAGTTTTGCACCCCATTCCTCGTCCTAAATTACTATGGACCGTGGACAATCCCCTTGCGGGCCATTGTGCAAGGAAACATAATTAATTGTTATTTAGCCCTTTCATCGTTCGAAAGATGCCATTGTCGTTTAACTCTACCGAGGAATGTTATTGTAGTTATTTAGCATCTGTATAAATTTGAAATTTAGAACTTTATTTTCCATTCTTGTTTTATTTATCTACGCCATCTCACATTTTCCTGCTTTTTAGGTACATGAATTATATGAGTTCACTGGTTTCATTAGGTGGTGCGATATCCAATTCTCATTATTAATTTTATTCTTCTTTGGCAGTCAAACCCTCGTTTTCTATGCCCTACATTGCTTCTATTTCGGTCGCCGTTAAAGACACATGGAGAAACGCTAAATCCAATAAGAGAGCGACTCTATGATTTTAAATTCGTTTCTTTTACATAAATACACTTCAAATCTAAAATATTTTAGGACAACACTGAACTTAAAAGCCGTTTCACGATTTTTCACGTTTTATTGGCTGCAGTACTTAAAGACACTACCCACATCAATAAAAATCGTTATTTTAAGTTTTTATCTTGTTTTCTAACTCAGGCTTAACCTACAACTTCTTCCGTGATATTACATGTTTAACAGTATATTTTTTTAATGTAACAAACCTATAACCCTTTCCTATCAATATAATTCAGGATCTATAATGACTTTGTCCATGAAAACTACCAGACAATGAAACCCGGTGTAAATCTACCAGACAATGTAGCCTGGTATGTAAAAGAGAAGACTTGCTGTATTGCTAAACATCAACACAGCAAGTATCCTCAGCATACTCATAAACAACACAGAAAATCTCATCAACATGCCTAAAAAAAGTTTCCCACCCTTGCTCCACATAAAGTAGGCTACTTAGCATAGTTGTTATATGCTACTCATTTTTGTTGGTATGGGTACGGTATTGTTGACTGTTTAACCTCCTTAAATATTGTAAAGGATTAAATCGGCATTATGTATATTTTTTTATCGATAACCACAATCGATAAACGTCGTCAATCTTAGTGATTGACGACGTTTATCGATTGTGGTTATCGATTGTGGTTTAACAATGGTAACGAAATAGTGATGCTACTGGATAACAGAGGGCGCTTATTACAATAAAACTAAAAGTTCTAGAACAATCTACTAGAAATAATAAAATTTAAAGATTATTTGGTAAATGTACGTTATACTTACTATAATAAATCGAAATCACGTTCATTTTTTGCTCCATATCGTGACTTACAAAATCTTAAGGACGCGTTTACAAAATTGATAGGTATAGAATCGAACTACTACATTGACACGGGTCACACACACAAGTGTACGCACGGTTAGCTGCGGGAATCGCAATCAAGTATATAAACATTTTGATAATTTGAAAGATTGTTTTTTGTTTCATATTTCTTATACCTACAAAAATATACTTAGATACGAAATATAAATGTCTGCTCCAGAGACAGCCAGGCACTAGAAGCCCTCTACAGGGAGTGAGATGTTGGCTGTGGACTTTGGGCTGGTTTTGTTAGTTATAATAACTTCAGCTCCGGACTTGACAGAATGACCTGATGGTGTATGTTGGTGACTACTACTGCAACTTCTGGACGAGTAGAACTAGGTATGCCGAACTTGGGCTCGTTTTGTTGGTTATGACGAGATCTTACCTCCGGAATTGATGAAGAGACCTGATGGTGTACTTCAGTGACTACTAGTGGAACTCATGGACGAGTAGAACTAGGTGTGCCGAGTTTTGGCTCGGTTAGTTAGTTATGATGAGACCTTACCTCCGGAATTGATGGAGAGACCTGATGGTGTACTTCAGTGACTACTAGTGGAACACCTGGACGAGTAGAACTAGGTGTGCCGAGTTTGTTAGTTATGATGCGCAGTTGCCCTTGAATTCGGTAATACCATTTATATTTTCTCCGACGTGCCTAAGCTCGGCACACCCAGTTCTACTCTACAAGAAAGACTCTACTCTACGAAGTACACCATCAGGTCTCTTATCAAGTTCGGAGGTAAGATCTCGTCATAACCAACAAAATGAGCCCAAGTTCGGCATACCTAGTTCTACTTGTCCAGAAGTTGCAGTAGTAGTCACCAACGCACACCATCAGGTCACTGAAGTACACCATCAGGTCTCTCCATCAATTCCGGAGGTAAGGTCCCATCATAACTAACTAACCGAGCCCAAACTTGGCATACCTAGTTCTACTCGTCCAGGAGTTCCACTAGCAGTTACCGAAGTACACCTTCAGGTCATTCCATCAAGTCCGGAGGTAAGTTCTCGTCATAACTAACAAAATGAGCCCAAACTTGGCATACCTAGTTCTACTCGTCCAGGTGTTCCACTAGTAGTCACTGAAGTAGACCATCAGGTCTCTCCATCAAGTCCGGAGGTAAGATCTCGTCATAACCAACAAAACGAGCCCAAGCTCGGCATAATTAGTTCTATTCGTCCAGGAGTTGCAGTAGTAGTCACCAACGTACACCATCAGATCATTGTGTCAAGTCCGGAGGTAAGGTCTCGTCATAACTAACAAAACAAGCCCAAACTTGGCATACCTAGTTCTACTCGTCCAGGAGTTCCACTAGCAGTTACCGAAGTACACCTTCAGGTCATTCCATCAAGTCCGGAGGTAAGGTCTCGTCATGAGCCCAAACTCGGCACACCTAGTTCAACTCGTCGAGGAGTTCTAGTAGCATTCACCGTATACTTTCAGATCACTCCATAAAGTCCAAGACGAATAGGATTTATTTATATTTATATATTATAAATCCCACTTGCTTTTAGCGAAACAAAACATTATAATAAGAATTTGTGATTATAAAAATATTTATAATTATTTTACTTTGTCAGGTCATGTACCTATGTATTCAAATTCGAATATTTTGTGTTTGTACAGCGATCTTTTTCAGCTGCTGCAGGCGATACAGCGACCACCTGCGATAGCGGGCCGAGCGCCGACTGTGGTTTTATCGAAATTTTTGTATAACAAATCAAAACAGGCACTAAAAATAAAATAACCCTTATTGCAATCTATTAGGATTCATTCGTATCAGCAAAATATGTCAAAAAATAAGCATCAGTTTTTATTTTTTTTACGACCATTTGTGACATTTTTGATAAAAAGTAATCACCAGCATTTTTTATTGAATATGTCTGCCTACTTACAGTATTTTTAGAATCTTAATATATGTTGATAATAGAACAAAAAATGTACCGAAACATGAGCCGGTATCGTTAACTTTGTAGAAAATGGCTAGGGAAGATCCTTTTTACAATGTAAATAACTATTATTTTCAACAAAAAAGTTACCACCATTTGAAGATAAAGAACCATTCTATACGTTGTAGTTATTAGTTATATTTGATTTGGTTTAGTTTTGTCACAAAATGTACCGAAAAATAGCATGATTTGGCCCGATTTGCAAACGCACCCTTAATGCACAACCGGACATATTTTCTTTAAAACTATTTTTAAATACATAAAACGAATGCGTCTTGACTTTTTGACGATGTCACCAAGACTAAATGAGAAAAATCGGAGATATATC